>CAJNDT010005907.1:213127-215627 GCA_905221615.1 Symbiodinium sp. CCMP2592 | reverse complement strand
AGGTTTATCCATCAATACTGAATCAATGATCGTGGCTGTGCGCGGACCCCAAACTAGCTAGACTGAACAAAAGAACACGATCAAGCTCATTCGGGCTGCGTGAGTCTGACTCCGTGACTGACTCGGCTTGAGTAGAGGGCATGACCGGCGGCAAGAGTCAAACCTCACTCAAGTTGTCACTCTGTCGTGTTACTTACTTACTTTATTTCATCGAAAGCCGAAGAAATCATGCACCAGCACGGCCGCCTTCGCGTGCTGGAAGCACAACCTGCCCGATTCAATTCGTCCAACGACTTTAAACGAGAGCTGCTGTCCTAGACGAATTCGATGACTAACATCATTTGAGCAATGAAAGCAGGAAAGACGGAATCGGACTGCTCAGGCTGGTTCTTGCGGGACTAGCAGCAGTGATGGCAATCGGTTGCGAGAAAAAGCATCGGGAGCAGGAATTGAAGCGGAAGTGGGAGTAGGACTTAACGAAGTCTTGCTTGGAAATCGTGGTCGTGCAGTCCCCTGACACGTAACTTAACATCATCGACAGGCACGGAGCCTGCGGCAAGCGGGTTTGCGCCAAGGCGGAAAGTGAAGGTCTTGGCCCCGAGTCAGGCATGCAAGTCTGACATCAGAAGTCAAGATATGTTACACCACAAAATTTACGAGCACAGAATGCGACCGCGTAAGAAAGGCAAACTGGTGATTGATAATTGTAGTCACTGACCGTGGAACACCACTGAAATTCGACAGATTGTCTTATTGCTTCTGAGCGCCATGCTTTTGCCGCCTCTGGCCTTGGCCTGCGATAGGATGCGTTGCCACACACTGGGAATTCTCTGGCCAACTGCGGCTGTTCTTTGCTTGGGTCTTCTATCTGCCCGTCAAACGGTATCTTGCTCAGGGCAACCCCAAACCGAAACGGCAAGCCTTTCAAGTCCATCCCGAGCGAGCATTGTTGCCGATTCAGTCCCTCACAATCTAGCAGCATGTACTAGGCGGGGTGCATGCCCTCTTACTTCGGTGTGAGTCGAAGCCTCTTGCAGCATCAAGTTACGAAGCAAGCATTGCATGCGCCATCCGAGATGCCAAACGCTAAATACACAGTAGTAGAAGTTAATGGAGCTTCTTGCGCCCGGTGGAAGATACTCATGCATGGCAAGTTTTCATTACCGCTGCATGCGTTGATTTTATCTCTTGCTGATTGAGGCGACGCGTCATGTTGGCAGTTGTTTGTCACGTTTTCGTCTCTCTGCATCAGTAACAGACTAATAACGCTTGGTCTTGCGTCTTCAAATCGTCGGTGTCTCGTCTCAGATCGTGGTTTTCCATGTCATGTGGTTGGTGCTGCTGTCTTGGTGATGGCTAAAGCGCAGGCAGCAGCTGCATGGTTGAAGATCGGCACTGCATGCAATAGTAGTTGTTGTGCTATTAGTCGTAGTAGTAGTAGTAGTAGTAGTAGTAGTAGTAGTAGTAGTAGTACTAGTAGTAGTAGTAGTAGTAGTAGTAGTAGTAGTAGTAGTAGTAGTAGTACCAGTAGCAGTAGCAGGAGTTGTAAAGTAGTAGTAGTAGTAGTAGTAGTAGTAGTAGAAGTAGTAGTAGTAGTAGTAGTAGTAGTAGTAGTAGTAGTAGTAGTAGTAGTAGTAGTAAAAAGAATTTAAAAAGTAGTAGTAGTAGTAGTAGTAGTAATGGCAGCAGCATCAGCAAGCAGCAGCTGCATGGAGGAGTAATTGAGGAATAATGATAATATTACAGTAGCAGTCAGTCGTCCTATTGGGAACTGTACTGCTAGCAGCTCTCCTCAGAACAGTCCTGCAGCAGTAGAAGAAACAATGGTCGTACTGGTAGCAGTAGTAGTAGGAGTTGTAGTTGTAGTTGTAGTAGTAGTACTAGTAGTAGTAGTAGTAGTCGTAGTCGTAGTAGTACAAGCAGCAAGCAGCCGCGGCAGTAGTATAGTGGTTGTAGTGGTCGTGGTAGCAGTAGTGATAGTAGTAGTAGTAGTAGTAGTAGTAGCACTAGTACTGACAGTACTCCTATTCTTCGTTGTTTTACTAGTAGTAAGTGCTAGCATTCCAGCTTGTGGCTACTGGCTGTAGGAGTAGTAGTCGTTGTCGTAGAAGCAGTAGTAGTAGTAGTGGTGGTAGTAGTAGTGGTAGTAACAGGACTAGTACTACTACTAGTAGTATTTGTAGTAGCAGCAGTAGTAGCGAATAATACCAAAAGTAGTTGTGCAAGAAGCAATAGTAGTTTAGTAGTGGTAGTAGTAGTAGTAGTAGTAGTAGTAGTACTAGTAGTAGTAGTAGCAGTAGTAGTAGCAGCACTAGTAGTAGTAGTAGTAGTAGCAGTAGTAGCAGTAGCAGTACTAGCAGTAGTAGTAGTCGTAATAGAAGTAGTAGGAATAGTAGTAGTAGTAGTAGTAGTAGTAGTAGTAGTTGTAGTAGTAGTAGTAGTACTGATACTACTACTACTACTACTATTACTACTACTACTACTACTACTACTACTACTA
>CAJNDT010005907.1:87500-213027 GCA_905221615.1 Symbiodinium sp. CCMP2592 | reverse complement strand
TGTAGGATGTAGGGTTAAGGTTGCAAACATGCTTCTCTTGCGGTGTGGGGTTGGATGGGTTGGATTGGGTGGGGTGTGTTGGGGCTGGGTCTGCCGGTGATGTTTTCGTTGGCATAAGCTTGATGTGTAGTAGGTCTCTATGATCGTCTTAAGGTCATAATCAACAACTGTCGACTGTCATCCAGGGCTCGCTATGGGACATTGTGTATAGGGTCTGTATCGTGTGAATTGAGAGCCGGCTTACGGAATCCGGATTGGTGGTTCTACGGTCTTTAAGGTTGGGATGAATGTTAATCCCTAAGGGTCCATGTACTCATATAGTATATACATTGGCCTTCATGTAGTCCCTATGTAGGCACTTTGGGGCCCATGTATCTCTATATGGGTACATGGACCCTTAGGGAATAGTTTGTTCAGTGGTTGGCTCAAGCTGTGCTTGCGGGTGCGGGCAAGTTAAGCCAGCTCTGCGGTGCTTGATCACCTTGATCGACATGCTCGCGAAGATGTGTTAATCCATGATAACCCTCGACTCAACCCCATACATTCTCAAAGGCCACACCCGCACTGAAGATACTGCTGATGGACAAAATCCTGCATTACCCATTATCATTATAAGGAATATACCATAGTTCCCATAGTTTAGAGTCCTTAGGGTCATGCAGGATTTTGTCCATCAGCAGTAGGACCTAAACCAACTGCCCACTAAACCTTGCATCCTGAGCACTAGCCACTAAGACTAAACCGCAAGACGCACCGAAAAACAACCAAGACATTTGAACCCTTGCAGAGCCACTATGACAGCTGTATAGATCCTTGAGACTTGAAACCCTAAATGCCCAAGCACGGATAAAGCCAGCCTCCGACAAGACGTAGATGAAGAACAGGGAAAGTGCTCCGGCCATGCCAAGATACCTCTCAAGAAGGAGTCCTATCGGATTTGGAAACGGCTTCTCCAAGGGTTTTGTAGGGATTGAAGGGCTTGCGCTTATATCTGTTAGCAAACAAAATAGGTTGTGGGGTATATCCCTATCAGAGAGACAATATGTAGACACTTTAAGAGGATACTACTAATAACTCGTGGTTGTGTGTCTACGCTGGCTAGATCAGGACAAACCCCTGATTCCAAATCCCGAAAAACCATAAGCCCTAAAATCCCAACACTCTACAATCATACAGCCAAAAACCCTACAACTACAATCCCCAAACCCTAAAACCCTAAAGGTACTCACAGCAAAGGGAACCGGTGGCTCGGCATCCGACGAGACTTTACTTGGAGGGTCGTGCTTGAACCAGGACCCTCAACAAACGGTTTAAGGGTTTAGGGTTTAGGGTTTAGGGTGCCTGGAATCAGTTTTTGAAGTGTATTTCAGCATCTTGGGGCTTTCGGGCCTTTCTGGGCACCAAAAACCCTAAATAAGGAGTCCTTGACTCTTGGTTGGGGTCGACTTACATTAGGGACCGAGAGGGACTACTCTTAGGGATTGTTTTTTCCGACCCCTCTCTTACCTCACATAGAGGAGCCCGTCAAGCTGCTGACACATGCCTTGGTCTTTCAAGCAGGGCTTACCTTAACCCTGAATAACCTAGCTTTTTAAGGATTTACATAAGGAAATCATGATAAGGATCCCTCAAAAGGGTAGGTTTTTCAGGGTGAAGGTAGGGTTTATGGATTCCGATTTGCGGGTAAGATTCAGTGTCAGGGTGTAGGCCACGAACCCTTAACCCAAAGCCTTCGAGGCACCAGGGGGTTCATCCCAAATATCAACCCGAAGACCCCTAAGTACCGGTCCGGGTCACTTATGAGTGAATCGGCCGACGGCGGCTTCAAACACCCACACCCTATCGCGGTGGTCACGCCTGACCTCGCCGTGCTTGAACCTGCGAAGCGCGACACCGGCATCTGCAAAGAGGCTGTCGGAAACTGGGGCCGGAATCATCTCACGAGAGCTCGGTTATGCACGGCTGTGCGATGGTATGAGGCTTCGACATCGTGCTGAAACTCCGCCCGGCACCCACTGAGCAGCGCCACCCACGGCCACGGGAACCACGGGAAGGCCGCCAGAAGTCTTCATCTTGGGCATTTGGCACCTCGCCCTTTGGTGTAGAAGGCATCGGTTCCAGAGTGTCTGGCGCCTTGCGCAGCGTTTACGGCTGTTGAAGGTCTATAGTTTCAGATCTTGAAAAACTTGAAAACCGAAAAGGGCAGCACAGCCGCAAACTTTAAGCTGCAAACAAGCAAGCACAACTATGCTGAAAACTGCTTGGCTGTTTGGTCCCAGATTGAAGGGTCAGGGAACTTTGTAAGCATAGATAGTAAGTAGAGTTATACGTACCCCAAAACGGTAGGGTTATGGTACTCATGGGTGTACAAAGCAACTACATATAGTAAGTCTCCCGACCCTCCATATGGCCCCTGAGCCCGCCTTTCAAAGCCCAGAGCCCTTAAACTTCAGCAGGCGAAATTGTAGAAACGCCTTAGGTCTGAGGACTTGGACGAAGCCCTAAACTCCAAAGCCCGAATTCCGAATCTGAAGAGGGCCTTAGGTTTAGGTTTTAAGGCGGTTTAGGGTTTAAGGTTTAAGGTTTAGGGTTTAAGGTTTAGGGTTTAAGGTTTAGGGTTTAAGGTTTAGGGTTTAAGGTTTAGGGTTTAAGGTTTAGGTTTAGGGGCCTCAAAAATCAACATTCGGTTGCGGCCCATAGAGCGAAGACCCTCTTTTTCTTTCAGGGACTGTTTTGGTTTTCATTATGTAACCATTGCGTAATTGTCAGGTCGAACTCTTTCCCCAAGGCCCGTCATTGCCAAAAAGCACCCCGAAATTCCTATCTCCTTAGACCTACATGTTGCAAGCCCGAGGCACCAGGTGACAATGTGAAAGCCATTCGTGGCATCTTCGACAGCCTGCGCAGGGAACAACAATGTGAGCACTTGTCTGCGCATCCTAAACCTTAAGCCCTCAACCGTCAGCCCTGAAGGCTAAACCCACTTTGTCAGTGGATGCTGTTCTGGACCTGACCCTACAGCTAACGATAAGCATATACCCCCAACACTGCATCCAAGTGCGTTACCATTAGGTAGTTTGGATCCCTTAAATGCGTACTTCAGTGGCAGGACGGTGGCCTCAGAAAACAAACTTTCTCAGTTCGCCAGTCTTGGAACAGCCTGTACAAATACCCGCAACCGTAGACCCCGGTTTACTCCAGAACTTTGGGATTATGGAGTCTCTGGGTAAAGCGGGGTCCATGCAAAATGCACCTCTAAGGGTGTTAATAGGACAGAGCTCCCGACTCTAAACCGGGCCACTGGGGCCAAAGTCCTACAAACCCTGCACCCAACCCTAGCACTCCAATTAGCTCAACGTAGCTACTATTTGTAGGCTTCAAACCCCAAAGTAGGTACTCCCCTAAACCCTGAGCCGTACAGATCTCTTGAAGATCCCTTAAAGGAACCCTTAAGGATCCCTCATAAGATCCCTCACCCTAGGGTCCAAGGACCTAATTATCATCTACTATCCAAAATAGTAACCCACATAACTACTATCCGAAAACCGAGTACCTAGCTGTTGGGTCCTTTGGACCCTTAGGGTTATAAATCCCATCAATGGGGTCTTAGGGCAACCGCCTGCAGCGGGAAGACCTCGAGCTTCAGAAGCTCTTCCTGAAAGTCACTGGGTCTAAAGTCTAAAGGGGTTTACCTGGAGATCCATAAACCTCGGTTTAGGGCTTATAGGGTTTAGGTTTTAGAGGGTTTAGGGTTTAGGGTTTAAAGCGGTTTAGGGTTTAGGGTTGTTGGAATAGGATTCCTTCAAGGTGGTTTTCAGTTTACTCTGCCTTAGGGTTTACCTGGAGATCCAAAATCCTATTGTTCCAGGGTCATACCCGATAATTACGGGGGCATAACCTACTGGGTGTACAGGCAGGCTTTAGGGTGGGGCCTTAATGGATAGAATAGGGTTCCTTTAAGGATTCTAGCAGGGTTGTTAAAGGGTCTATAATCTCAAAGCCCTAGTGTTTTTGTGGCACTTGGGGGTCCTGGTAGTGTAGGAGCCTTGATAGATAGAATGATTCTTTTTAAAGAGTTCCTTTCTTGTGTTTTTCATAAGGGTCTGATCTGGAAGCCATAACAACTAGAATAGGGGATTGGGATGTCTTATCTTATAAGAAGTATACCAAGGAAACCTAACCAAGCATCTTCTGTAATTTAAAACTATGAGATTGACAAGCTTCCTCTGGTTCTCTCGTTGGGTCGTATATGAATGTCATCGGTTCAGGATTAAGGGAGTATGAACAGAATATGTGAAAGCCTTCTAAATGGGCTTAGGGCTTAAGCATAATAAAGAAGTGGGAATGAGTGATGTACAGCAGAAGCCAGAAAGTTGGAATATGATTATCGTAACCCCTTTAAGGTAAATTTTAGGGAATCCTACCATTAACCCATATTCCAACTTTCTGGAGTTCCCTTTCGGTCATTTCCTGGCGGGGCTCGGACATATGGGTTTCACCGACCCCAGAGACTCCAAAACCCTTAATTAAGGAATATACCTTAAATTGTAATAGGATCCCTACTATAATTTAAGGTATATTCCTTAATTAAGGGGTTTTGGAGTCTCTGGGGACTCGATAGATCAATCACTCGATTGTCGATTAGCTGCTTAGTTGTCTTGTCGGTCCCTTGTAAGCCCTCCCTGCCTAGTTGCAAGAAACCTCACCCCGGCTCATGCAGATCATGAGCCTTGCAGACAAGGCCGGACCTTCCTCTTGATGGACTAGGACAGGATGACATTGTGCTCATAGATTAGGGTACTTGATGTATTTTGTCCATCGTCAGCAGGATCTCTGTGTCCCTGATGTTTCCGCGATTTGGGATTTGAGGTTCGGGGTCTAGGAATTTGGACTTGGAGATTTCGAGCTTCGCAGCGAGCTTTAACTTTTGAGTGTCGATGCCTTCCAAGCCAAGCACCACTTGCTCGTCAAAATAAGTCCTTATTATGGGCTTTGAGACCCTCTACCCCCCCTCCCCCTAACCCCCAAGAGTCCCTGTGATTTTAAAACCTACACCCCCCAAGAGTCCCTATGATTTTAAAACCTGAACCCTGAGCGGATGTAGGGTAGATAAACTTCGAAACGCCGAAACCTCAAATCGTATCTGCCATGACTTCAGCTCCACAAGCCCCACCGAACCCTAACTTACAGCGCGAGAAACTCGCTCAGAGGTATTATAGGGGCCTTCATAATTAGAATAGGGTTTTGCTGTCCAGATTCCTATTATCATAAGGAGCCCCATAAAAGTATACGCAATTATTCGGGCCCCTATTTTATGAAAATCTAGAGGTCGCCGCCCTGAGCCCTACCGGACGGTACACCTGCACGCCCACGCGCAGCGGGCTGGGGGGAAGAAACCTCGTGGCAACCAAGAGAGCTGCAAGCAACTAACGGTTCGAAAGGACGGTCAATCTTCTTGGGGTGGTCACGGCTCAATCTGTTTCTACAGTAGCGGCCTTAATAGTTGGAATATTGTTTTGGTGCCCATATTCCTATAGTTATAGTACGGACCCCCACAATAGTATAGGCACTGATTAAGGCCCCTATATTAAACATCCAGAATCCCCCTCGTAGTAGCCCTTATAGATCCCTTTAAATTGAACCCTAAACTCCAATTCTTAAGGCCCCTTTTTGTTACCTGCCGTTGCTACTTAAGTGGTCGGAGGGTTTGTTTGCGATGCGGACTTCAGGGTTGACTGTTTAGAAGTTACTTGGAGGGTCGGGGGACTTAGTAAGTACTTGTTTTAGAGACTTATCAATACCATAGCCACAATTAGGACACCTACTTATTCCAGTAAGCACGTGCCGGGCAACAGTATCTGTAATCTCCAAACTGTTCAATCCACTGCTCGCCGTATGTATTAAGTTTCGGGGCAAGAAGATTGAAACCCAGTACTACATTTAGAGCATCTGGTAGCATCTGGTGTTTGCTTCTCCACGAGCTACTCACAAGGACCCGCTCGTAGAAACAAACTGGCCTGGCCAAACGAGGAGGCACCAGCCGATTTCGTGTCCGAGTTGGGGTTAAGGGTTTAGGATTAAAGGCTCCAACTCTAAACTTCACATCCCGAGACCCCAAACGACTGCTTCGCCGAGACCGCTGCTGGCTCAGCACCGACGCCATCATGTTGGAGTCATACCTGGTGGCGTTTAAAGAGATCTGCGTAGGCCCAAAGGCTCCATGTACCCATATAGCCGGTACTTGGGCCTTAAAGTACCCATATAGGGACCCTTTTAAGGCCTAAATACTTACCATATAAATACATGGATAGTTGTCAAGAGTAAGGTCCCTTTCTGGGTACCCTAAATAGTAGGTGCCGTATTATCATAAGGATCCAAAAAGGGACCATAATTTTGACAACCACCCACATGGCGCCTTTGGGAGGGTTGGGAGTGGAGGCTTGGGCCCCAGGCTGAAGATCCCGGGTTGGTGCTTCTGACCTCGCCGCTTTCAGTGATAAACCTGACAAATGAAATCCGCAGCCTCCACCCTTCGTCCCCAGAAATACTGACGACAGGGAAAGGAATTCCGTGCAAATAGTCCCGGGCACCCTGAAGCCGTAAACCCTACACATCAGCCCCCAAACGTTATCCCTACATACTTACATGTAACACCCTAAGACCTCAAGCCTGAACCTCAAACCTCCCAAAATTGACAATACAGGGGCCTTCAGAAATAGAACAATGGCGCACATATACTACAAATATATTGAGGAGCCACCAAGATAGTAGTGGTAGTTATATAGGCCCCTAATATCGCACCCTATTATGATAGATCCCTTAGACCCTTTAAGGATCCCTTTAAAGGAACCCTTTAGCCCCGAAGCACAGGAGATCGAACCTCTGGGCCCCGCACGCATCGCACATGGAGATGTAGGCCACGTCGAAGCTCATCACCCCAAGCCGGATTACGATCGAGGCCTGAGAGTTCATGAGTGACTTGCGGTTCTTGTGTGCCCTCTGTGTGCACAGGAAGTACAAGGCGGTGCGGACGGTCCTGCCCAAAAACCTAATCACAGGACCGCTCTTGGCATTCTGGGAGGGGGGGGGGCTCGGATAGAAATTCGGGGGGAGGGGAAGGGGGGGGGGGGGGGGCTGGGAATTTAGTGGGGAATTTGTGTAGCCTTCGGATGTAGGCTTTAGGTGTTAGGGCTTCTTGATGTTTTGACTGACTTTTGAAGAAGATCTCAGAGCCTATTCGTACTACGATTCGAAGGACCTACAAGTGGCGATTGCATGTTGAACTATCACTAAGGCTTAGGGCACTAGCTTCATGCTGCAATTCGGCTTGCAACGTCCTTGCTGGCATCACCGGCTGTCCTTTAACGCGTGGATTGTGTAGGATTTTAAAGCAGCGTTGCGGATTTGGATGCGCCCGTGGTCTTGGAGGCTTGCCGGCTTGCCTTTAGGAAAACCTGGCAGCAAGTACATCACGTCTTTTAGAACACAAATGCGCTTTTGTTCAACCGATTTCTACTGCTTGTAAGCTTCTGGAGGCCGGAAATGATCGAATCTGCGCCCAACGCACCATCGGTGCTCAACGCCGTCAGCCCTAGGGTACCGAAGCCTTGAAACAATAGCTCTTCATCAGGGTCTATAGGAATCGAATGTTCGAGGTTAGGGCTTGCTGTGCCCACAGACTGATTGAGACGACTACTGTCCTGGCCTCATTTCTTTCTTTCGAAACACATCCGCAAGCGCAGCGTGAGTCCTTGCCACTCCCGATGGAAAGGTCCCCATCAACCCTGAACAACCTAAGCCTAGCTTTCTGCACTGTACCTTGCATTCCATAACAGGTGAACGCAACGAACCATCTAAGCATAAGCTGCTGAAGGTATGACCGCTGCGACGGGATAGGTTGAAGAAGCTTACATCTCTGACACCCTGAAGCCAACCCTCGAAATTCTACACCCTAGACTCTACCTAACCACGAGATGAAATCTCCTTATCCCTTAAACCCTTGAGCCCTTACACCCGTTCACCCGTAAGCATTCATTAAGCCCTACACCCCAATTATCTCTGTACCTCACTTGGAGGTTTACGGGGTCTATGGTTTATATCTGTTAGTTGTAATGCACATGCATGAGCCTCAACCATGAGCAAACTATACTGACCATGCAGAACTGAAACAT
Source organism: Symbiodinium sp. CCMP2592 (assembly GCA_905221615.1). Lineage (NCBI taxonomy): Eukaryota > Dinophyceae > Suessiales > Symbiodiniaceae > Symbiodinium > Symbiodinium sp. CCMP2592. The sequence continues at coordinate 204,856 of CAJNDT010005907.1, read as the reverse complement.
TAGCTCTGTTCCTGTCCTTCTCAGTCTTTCTCAAGACTAGACTCTGTTCTAGATTGGTCTGGAAAGCGATTTCATGATTCTGAGACCCCCCCCAAACCCTAAACCCTCAACCACTTAGAGCTGCCGGTTATTTTGGGAAGTGACACATGCAGGTCTAGGTTCCTAGTACTAGTACTAGCACTAATACTAGTAGTACTACTACTACGACTACTATTACGACGACGACGACGGCGACTACTACTGCTACTACTACGGCTACGACGACGACTACTACTACTACTACTACTACTACTACTACTACTACTACTACTACTACTACTACTACTACTACTACTACTACTACTACTACTACTACTACTACTACTACTACTACTACTACTACTACTACTTCTACTACTACTACTACTACTACTACTACTACTACTACTACTACTACTACTACTACTACTACTATTATTACTACTAATACTACTACTACTACTAATAATACTACTACTACTACTACTACTACTACTACTACTACTACTACTACTACTACTACTACTACTACTACTACTACTACTACTACTACTACTACTACTACTACTACTACTGCTACTTAAAGCTACTACTGCTACTGCTACTGCTACTTTAACTACAACTACAACAACAACTAACTAAATCTACTACTAGTGCTAGTACTAGTACTAGTCCTACTACTCCCACTCCATGATGCTACTGATTGAAATTACACATACCGAACCATCACACACATGCAAATTGCGGTTGAGTAGCAGCATTGCTGTCGTAACCTTGAGCAGCGAAGCCATCTGCTCAACCACTTCTTGCCCTTGAACAACCGGCAACGGCAGCGGTGGCGGCGGCAGCAACGGATTCGCCAGCGGCGGCATCGGAAAGCCGAATGGCACGTTCAACGGGTGCAGAGGCTGGCTCACGGGCGCTGGCTCTTGCTGCGGTCTTGCTCTGTGCTGCAGCGGCTGTTGCCGAGGGTTGAGCGGCTGCTGCTGTTGCTGCGGCGGGGCTCTCTGCTGCAGCGGCTCTTGCCGAGGGTTGAGCGGCTGGTTCACGCGGGCGGGCTCTTGCTGCGATGTTCTCTGCTGTTCTTGCTGCAGGGCTCTCTGCTGCAGTGGCTGTTGCTGAGGGTTGAGCGGCTGCTGCTCTTGCTGCGGCGGGGCTCTCTGCTGCAGCGGCTCTTGCCGAGGGTTGAGCGGCTGGTTCACGGGCGCGGGCTGCTCTTGCTGTGATGTTCTCTGCTGTAGCGGCTGTTGCTGACGGTTGAGCGGCGGCTGGCTCACGGGTGCCGGCTGCTCTTGCTGCGGCGGGGCTCCCTGCTGCAGCTGCTGTCGCAACGGCTGCCACCGCGGTGGCGGCATTTCTGGGACCTGCGGCGGTGCTGCTAGAAGCCCTTGCTGAGTTTGTGCAGCTGAAGTTTGTGGGGCTGGTTGCTGTTGCCGTGGCTGTGCCACTTGCTGCGGCCGCTGCGAGGAGGGGGGGGGAGTCGGAGGAGTTGGCGGGGCTTGTTGGACCTGCTGCTCTTGCTGTTGCTGTGCTGGCTCAGTTATTTGCATTGGCCGTCCTTTTGGCCGCGGAGTTAGCGGGGCTTGGGCTTGGTGCTGCAGCCCTGCTGGTGGTGGGCTTGCTGCGGCTGTGGCTGGGCTTGCTCGTGGCATTGGCATTTCTGGTCTTGCTGAATGCCTTGGGTTTAAAAGGCTCTCAGGTGGTCTCCTTGGACTTGCTGCGGCTGTGGCTTGACTTGCTTGTGGCTTCAGTGCTTGTTCTGGCTGCGGCCTTGCTGGGGGGCCAAAGCTGACGGGTGGTCCAATTGGCTGGCGGGGCAATGCCGCAGGCTCTGGCTCAGGCAGAGGCTGGGAAGGCATGTTCACCTGTGCTGGCGAAGTTGATTGTGGCTCCACGGGCTCTGGTCTGTCCTCTGGTCTGCTTGGCTCTGCTTTACATCTGGCCACGAGTGGTCTGCTTGGCTCTGCTTTACATCTGGCCACGACCACTTGAGGAGCCTTGGCTTTGTTGAGGACCTCTTGCCGTGCAGCTCGTTGCCTGCAATATAACTCTTGCGTGCCAACTACCTGAGTCCAGCCATGGATGTGACGACTGAATAATATAATACTAATCTTTAACAAGTAAGTCTTAAAGGTTAGTTTTATTATCAAGATGCCAAGTCACGCCAAACCGTTTAAGCGTGTGTCGGAGTACGGCGCCTTCCCCCTTTTTTTTCTTCTTCTTCTTCTTGCTCCGGTCCTCGTCGCCCCCCTGCTGCTCGGGCCAGTGCCGGTGTTCATTCCACTGCGTGGCACGGTCATTCCACTGCTGATCTTGCCACTGCTCATCTTGCCACTCATTCCACCGCCACTGCTCATCTTGCCACTCATGCCACCGCCACTGGTCATCTTGCCACTCATTCCACCGCGTGGCACGGTCATTCCACTGCTGATCTTGCCACTGGTCAGCCATGGAAGCGGAGCTACTACGTGTCAGTGTCTACTCGTCTTCACTCACTCTACGTTGTAAAAAATATAATTAATTAATTATGATTCTGAGTCTGACTGAGACAACCTGGTCAACTGCGGACGCACTGTTCTTGCTGACTCAATTCAACCTTGACGTGAAGCCAAATCTGACAAATGGTCAACAACCGCTGATTCAATTATTGATCTGATCAAAAGCCCACTGCAGAAAACCAAACCACCCGGGTCTCCTCCTGCTAGAAATCTGGCACGACGAGGCATGCGGAGGTCTGGCCTCGGTAGTCAATCTGGCAATTCACGTAGCATGAATTTTGTATATTATTATTAATTGATTTGAATTTTGTATATTGATTGATTGCCTTGGGCAAGTCTCTAACTAATGTCTAACATTTTTTACAAATGTTCTTGCCTGTTTGGAGATTGGTCCCGGTTTAGGGCTCGGAGTTGGGTCTGAGGTCAGGCAGAGTTCAAGTCTGATGGCTTCGGGCAGCTAGCAAATCGGAATCTTGCGCGGGAGAGGGTGGTTCGGTTTACACTTACGACTTACATTCAAAGCTTGCGGAAGCTCCGTATTTATCAGGGGGCGTTCGTCATCGGTTCTTACGCTCTCGGCAGGGTTAGGTCTTGCCCTGAAATTCCCACATCAAGAAACACATCACAGTCTTATTATACACTGTAACACTGACTACTCAACCCAACAACCATCAACCAATGGCCAATAATATCAGTTCAATACGACGTAACTAGTTGCTTGCTGGAAGAATAATCTTACTCTGCATTGACCCTCCTTTCTAATCTTGCGACCGCCCGGTCGGCATCCTATGGACGTCTGTTGATCTTACACCTTACTCCCTACCGTCTCTCCATATAGTGACTTTTCTATCTCTTACTCGTACGACCTCACGGCCGGCGTCCAAATGGACGTCTTGCTAATTCTTGCCGTATTACGACTCGGCTTCCCAGCCGCTGTTCTTACGACCTCACGGCCGGCGTCCGATGGAAGTCTTGCAAAAACGGGCGCGACCTCCCGGTCGACCCGGCTAGCGTAAATCTTACTCCTAGACCCGGGCACGACCTCACGGTCGGCCCATTAACTCCTAACCCGAATCCTTAGGCGCTCACCCGGAAACCCTCACTGAGTACTTTGCCCGGGCTCCCAGCATCACCATGATCTTGTCCAAGACGTGAATGCTCTCTTGCTTGGGCTGGGCTTGCGGCTTCAGGAGGGCTGCATGGTGGGGTTGGTTTCTTTTCTTTCGGGTCTTTGGGAATAGGGTTCTTACAATGGACTCGGGCCAAACCCTGCAAGACTCGCAAACCCCAAACCCTCCCAACTGCAGCGAAGCCGAAGTCTTGCCCTGACTGAACCTTCCCCCCTTCCCAAAACAAAAAGACACAGCAGCACGCATGATTATGATGACGATGATGATGGTGAGTATCTATATGTGTTCATATTTGTTGTTGCTATTAACTACATTCTTTATGCTGCTAACAGTTAGTAACAATGTAATTGCCTAAGCCTCTGGCTACACTATTGTCAAGTTTTTTCTTTCGACTCAACTGTTGTTTATTCTTTCTGGTTACAAGCAGAGGGATGATCGTGATATTATTGTACTCAATCTTGCTGAAACCTGCTGATTATAAAATAGTACTATTGTTCTTGTTAGCCAGTATTCAGTGTTACAACAGGCAAAACCACGAATAATCTAGCTAAGTCAAAGTGTGTATTTAATTATTCATCACTTATACGGCAGTATGTTTTGATTAGTGTTGACATCATATCATACACAAGTTCATAAAGCTGCTTAATTATTATACAGAACCACTCAAAGAAAATAGATGCATATCCAGGACACACATGTTCTGCGTCCAAATTAAGCAATCAGGAAACTGAGTTTTTTATTATTGATACTATTAGAATATGAATTGGGATCGTACCGGTGATAGGCAGGCCCCTGTGAGAAATAGTGTGCTGATGATGAGTTATTTAAAAATTATTGTTTAAATTGTTACCACTAGCGATAGTATCACAAATTGAATAATAAGAAATAGCTAACAAACAATATACTTTATTGACAATGGCCTGTATGGACATTGATTATCAATTAGTAACTCTGAAAAGCACACTAACAAGTATTCTGCAAGTTAATTGTTCATGACAGGGTTCCCATATTATTCATCTATGACTAAGAATACAAGCCATTCAGGCTTCGAATGCACATCTATTATACTATGAGCCATTCGTGATAAGGTTAAAGTATGCACATTATTGCTAATACTTTTTAGTTTATTAGTTTTTCACATTCATTGTAATTTCACATTTGTATTTTTTGAATATAAATATTACTAAAATTATTAATATGAGACTTAATAAATATTTGTATTTAATACATCATTAATAATACTAGTATTAGTAATATTTAATTACTAATTTAATTAGTGTATTAGTATTATTAGTTCTGTTGTTACAAATTATATTGAAATATCAGTATCATAAGTACTAGTATTTAAATAAATTTAAGTATAATAATAATTTATGTAACATTAGTATTAGGATTTAATTAGTATTAGTATTAAACAAATTAGTATTAGCATTAATATTAGTATTAGTAGTTATTATTAGTAGTATTATTATATTAGTATTAGTATTATTAGTATTATATTAGTATTCGTATTATTGATATTAATATTAATATTAATTATAATTAAATGAATATTAATTAGTTATTATTAGTATTATTAGTATTAATTAATATTAATAATATTAGAATTTAATAATAAAGGTTCGAAGGAGGGGAGGTGTTCGGCGAGGGTTCGGCGAACGCCGGCGGGGTTCGACGAACTTCGGGCGAAGGGTCGGGTCTTGCCTTTCCAAAGTGTTGCCCCCTTCTGTGTTGCCCTGATAACTTATAAAACTGCAACTCTACAACCTCTGTATCGAACCATTCGAACCCCCAAAAACAACGACACAAACCACCCTAAAGTCTGAACCCATTAGTCTTGTAAAAATCAACTGAACTTCGAGACGACACCCTCATAGCCGAATTGTGCATGTAACCAAGTAGTATATACTTTGAGCCCACTGCACCCATATAGTAGGGTTTTGGGTTTGGGTTGAGGGTTTAGGGTTCAGGGTTTAGGGAGTACTTTAAGGCCAGTGTATATACTAGTGGGGTACCTGGACCCGTAGAGTTATAAGCCGAAGGGCTGAAGGTGGGTGGACGCCAGGTCCATGATTCTCACGCGCCACTGAGAAGTGGGGGTGCATGTTTTGGGGGTTTCGGCTTTGGGGCTTGTAGGTTTTACTGGGCTTGAATGGGTCCCGGAAACCCCTACCTAAGCAAGGTACCTTGACCCTATAAGCCCTAGACCCTTGGCTTCCTCACGTCCTCTGCATCGAGGTTTCGAGTTTAGTGAGTTTAGTGTTCAGGTTTTAAGGAGACGGGACCAAGTATTTATGCCTTACCTCCTGAACCACAAAATAAAACCGAACTCCTGTCGGTTTATGGTTTGGGGTATACACGTAGTCCCAAACACTTTCAGCAAATAAGTTATGACCCCAGAATAATAAGGTAGAGCGCATACAAGTGACGGGTCAGGGGTAGGGTTTAGGATGCTTGCATTGATGATCTTTCCATTTTCGCAACTCCCCTGGGGGTGGGAAACCATCTGAAATCCATGATGTGGGCGAACGATCTCCTAAAACCGAAAGCTCGAATGTCTGCGAATCCGAGCTTTTGTAGCAAACAAGCTACATTCAACAAGAAAAATAACAAACACTTTGCAACCTATTTCTGCCCATTTTAACTTTGAATCACCCTTTACAGCCTCAACCCTGCGCCTTCGACCCGACCCGTGCAACTTGAAGCCTAGGCCATAAATCCTTGAATTTGGGTTCTATACCCTAAAGGTCTGAGAACCGTCACTGAAGCCCACTAATATCGGGGCCTGAATGGCTAGAATACGGTTTTGGGGCCCACTAGACTATAATCATATTCAGGAACCCCCCAAAATGATGTAGGTAATTCTGAAGGCCCCTATACTATATCCTGACTCACAATAACCCTTAAAGCATTTAGCTCTTATAGATCCGTTTATTAGAGGAACCCTAAGGAATATAGTAGTATCCCTTTAAAGGAACCCTCCACATTCCCCGCGCCTTCGTGACGTGCTCAGGCACCTCGACTTGCTTGTCCTTTTCTCGGAAGTAGATGCCCTGCGACAGGCTTTAGGGAGCCCCTACAGTACAGGAATCCCAAGAAGGCTATGTAAAGGTTGCTTGGTCTGCATAGCATAACATCTTCCTTCGGGTTCCGATGATCAAGACGGGCTTATTTATGAAGGTCATACCAGAACCCCCCAAAAGGCTACATGTATACTGTACTGGGCTTTTAAGTCACCAGGGATAACAAAGTATAAACTTGCATTTCATAGTGGTTCCTTTAAGAAACAAGAGTATTCAAGTATGGTATTCCAAAGAAAACCCACCTTAAACCCTAAAGCGTAAACCGTCATGCAAGAACCCCAAGAAGGCAAAAGACCCTAAACCCCAAACCGTCATGCATGTGGGTGGTTCTCTTTTTTGTGGTGCTTTTTTTGGTGCCCTAAATATTAGGTGCCGTACTATAATGAGGACCCAAAAAGGGACCATGATTTTGACAGCCACCCGTATGGGGGTTTCCGAAAATAGGGGACCCTAATACAGTACCCCAAATAGCAGGATCCTTATTATAAGGACCCCAAAAAAAGGTACCCCTAATTTTCGGAAACTCTAAACCCTAAACCCCTTATAGAACCCTTATAGATCCCTTTAAGGAACCCTCAGGGATCCCTTTAAAAGGTAGCCCCTAATTTTCGGAAACCCCCATATAGGTCTCAAGGTGCAGAGTTTTATGGACCACGTCGGTCCAGGGCTCCAAGAGGACATCCCGAAGGACAGTGGCAGTGGGTCTAGGGGTTTAAACCCCATAAACCCTAAACCCTATTAGCCCTAAGCCCTATGAACCTTATAACCCTATAAACCCTATAAACCCTATAGGATTTATAGGGTTTCTCGGGTTATATAAGGCTTATAGGGCTTATGGCTTATAGGGTTTAGGGTTTAGAGGGTTTAGGGCTAGGGTTTATAGGGATTAGGGCTTATAGGGTTCGGGGCTTATAGGGCTTAGGGTTTATAGAGCTTCGGGCTTCTAGGTGTTGGGGCTTAGGGTTTGCCCAGCCTTTACCGTGCAGAAGAGGTCGACAATCGTCTGGAATGGCCAATCCTCGCACTGAACAAAAAACGCTTCAGCATTTTAGCTTGGGATTTACTGTTTAGTGAGCACTTTCTGGGTTCTTGTTGAGGGGTTTTTAATAGGGATCTGTAGTGGATGACCCGGTTTCTTTATTGTGGTAATCTAAAATAACTCCTTCACAGGAACCCAGAAAAGGCTTCAGCATTTTAGCCTGGGTGTGCCCTTTAGATAAGGCATAGGCGAACATCTGTACGCAAAGCTCGGATAACTAGAATACGGCAATATTTGCCAAATCTTCTATGTCACATCAGATAACTAAATGGACTACTACGATACACAAGTCTACCAAGGGAAAAGACTCACTATTGTAACTGATCATACGCTATACCCTACAAGCATCGGTACAGCCCCCATAGATTCATAGCGGCTCAAGCAGAACCTTACTTAAAGGATCATGGGACTTAGTAACTAGGGTTATAATTAGGGTAACTATACTTATAACTACTTATAACCCCAATTAAGGTACTTATAACCTTATTTACTAAGTCCCATGACCCTTTAAGTACCTCAATCCCGTATATCGATCGCCCCAAGGAATGAAGCCTCCGTTTGCCAGACTATTCATGGGAACCCAGAGACTCCAATATCCCTTATTTAGCGAATATACCTTGTATAAATCATATTCGGGTTCCAACTAAAATTTATGGTATATTCTTTAATCAAGGGATACTGGAGTCTCTGGGAACTCCCCAAATCCTAGAAGAGGACTCCTTCAATATGTAGCACTCGCACTTGCGAAGGCGAGAAGCGAAGACTGGCCGAGACCTTAGAAGGGGCCCCCGCCCTGTAATAGTGGTACTAGGATACCCAGTAACCTAAGAATAAAAAGGCCTCTCTTTTTGGTATTGGGTAACTTTATAAGGAACCTAGGACTACAAAAAGGGAAGAAGGGTACTACTGGGCATCCTAGGGCATAATGGGAACATAGCAGGGCCTAATATAATCCTTATAGTCACTATTACAGGGTGGGGGCCCCTTCTAACCTAGACCCTTGTACAAGACGACCGTTGTAGGATCCTTCAGGAAGACCTCGCTCCTCCGCCCCAAGAATTCAAACTCTCCACCCCCACCCCCAAACCCCAAGCCTTAAACCCTTGAAGGAAGTCTTAAAGGAACCCTTCAAGGCCTAAACCCAAAAGAAGCCTTAGAGGAACCCTACACCCTGAACCCTGAACCCCTGAGCTCGCAAGCCACAAACTTTAGGTACTGCCCCAATACAGTAAGAGTCTCTAATAGGGCTATTACTAAGGTCCTAAAATGTCTAGATTATGCATATTATTCAACTATTACTGAGTGGGGGGCCGTACCCAAGTTATGGTAGGATTCTACAACCCTGAGCCCTAATCCTACACAGCCCCTAAGCTCCAAGAGCTCTTCCGGAGTCTAGTTCCAAGTGCCTCGCAGAAGCCACACTGCTTCGGATCGTAGCCAAGACAAACTCGGGAGTTTCGAAAACAGGGGACCCTAATATAGTACCCTAAATAGTAGGATCCTTAGTATAAGGACCCCAAAATAAGGTAACCCTTTTTTTTTCGGAAACTCTAAACCCTAAACCCTTTATAGAGCCCCTACAGATCCCTTAAAGGAACCCTCATGGATCCCATTTACTACTATTTGCTTAAGAACCCCCAAAAAATAAAAATATATTCCTTATGGGGATAATATAGGGATTATTGTTTTTATTTTTTGGAGGTTTCTTAAGCAAATAGTAGTTTAAGGTACCCCTAATTTTCGGAAGCTACCAACTCGGGATCCGGTCCTTAAACTGCCAGTCGGCACCGTCAGTGACCACAGCGACCACCCTCTTCCATTGTCCTTCGGGGCTTAGGGTTACAAGGGTTCCTTTAAGAGTCCCATTAAAGGGAACTATGGGGATTCTATATAAGGGTATAGGGTTTAGGGTTCATGGATAGTTATAAGTACCTGCAGTCTCCATTGTAGTTCCTTTTTTTGGGTTTAACCAAGTTTATATTAGGGATCCCAAAAGGTAACCCCAAAAAGGAACTACAATGGAGACTATAGGTAGGGTTAAGGGTTTCAGGGTTTAAGGTTTCGTGTTGAAGGGGTTTAGGGTTTAAGAGCTTGGGTTTCAGGGCTTTACGGCTTAGGGTTTAGGGTTTAAGGGTTGAGGGCTTAAGGTTTAAAGGTTTAGGGTTCCGCAGTCGACACGGGGGTTGGGCAGTCGCCTACTTACTACTTGGACCGGAAGAAGGAGACTGCCGCTTGGAAAAAGACGTGGGGAACGATTCCTGCTAAATCCCTCAAGCCCTGAACTGCATTGGTTTAGGTTTCGGGATTCGGGTTAATATAGGGGCCTTAATATAGAATGTAATCAGGCCCATGATACAAGGAACCCCGAAAATAGTATAGGTAATTATTGATTATAAGGCCCCTACATTAGGTTTTCGGTTTAATTGCCGCAGCTGTAAGTCTAAGCTCTACACTAGGATGCCCAGTAACCTGGAATGAAAAGGGCTCTCTTTTTGGTATTGGGTAACTCATAAAATAAGGAACCTAGGGCTACAAAAAGGGAATAAGGGTACTACTGGGCATCCTACGGTTGATGATATAAATCCTGCATTACCCATAACAAGGAATATACCATAAATCCCATAGTGTAGGGCCCTTAAGGTAATGCAGGATTTAAATCCCTAAACCCTAAACCCCCTACAGATCCCTTAAAGGAATCCCTTAAAGGTACCCTTAAGGATCCCTTTAAAGGAGCCCTAGGATTTATATCATCAGCCGTAGAAACAGGACTTTGGAGCCGACTCTAGGACTCAGAGCCTCTAGCGTCGAGGCACCTGAACTTCCGCCAGCGGTTCTCCTTATAGTAAGAGTCGTCTATAATAGGGCTACGATCAAGGTCCTAATATATATATATATATATATATATATATCTATATATATATTATGAATATTACCACCATCAGCTTTTGGGGTTTCGTGGTGTTTAGGGCTTCGGGGTTTCAGGGTTTGAGCTTAGGGCTTCGAGGATTCAGGGTTTGAGCTTTGGGTTTAGGGTTTTGAGTTTAGGGCTTGAGCTTAGTGTTTAGGGTTCTGGGTCTAGGGTTTAGGGTTCTGAGATTAGGGTTTTGGGTTCACGGGTACGAGGTTTGCGGTGTAAGGCCTAGGGCTACGACTCCCAATGCATGGTATGCCAAGTGGCATCCATGCTCCACACCCGTATCAGCGGGAGCCCAGTCGTCAACTCACACCATTGTCGAAACCGGAGATGCGGGAGATTGTAACGCTGAGATACGCTGCTGCAAGATGGGGTTTAGCGTTCACGGTTTCTTTACAGACACCTTCCCTTCACCCTAAACCCTATAAGCGACGGTTATAGTTCCTGAGTCGGTCCGAAATCCGTGGGCAGCGACGTTGCCACTAAACACAATATAAAGCCCATCAAAGATTTCCCACGAAACCTCCAAAGCCTAACCCTCAAACCCTAAAGCCTAAGAAATGAATCAACAAATCCTGTTAACGTCTTGCAAAACCAGCGAAAATCTTCTTCAAACCTTTGTTTACAAAGCCTTTTAGTTTAGGCTTCAGATGCACGCCTGCAAAAAACCCTGATAGCCAGAGCACCAAACGTGACAACGACTCCACAACCGCATCCGTAAACCTCCGAACCCAATCCTAAAACCAAGACCCTGCACCTAAACCCTCGGCGGAGACCCAAAACATCAAATTCCAAACCCTTCCATACTTTCACCTGTGTACAATCCTCAAAGCCCTAAACCCAGAACCCTGCACCAATCACCCCCCCCAAACCCCAAAGAAAGGCCTCATGGAAACCCTCCATCATCTTAACCCCAAACCTGCACACAAACGGTCCTTTCGTGAAGCCCTTGGTGCTATCTCGGACCTTCCGGTCGGGACTTGAGATTACAGTAGACTCCATAAAGTTGGAAACCGGATTAAGGCCAAATAGTGCTGGGATTCCCTACACACTACTCTTAAGGAATGAGGCTATGGGGTTTCCAACTTTTGGGCTTCTACTGTATTGTCTTGGCGGTCGAATGGTTCCGGGTTTGGGTTTAAGGGCCGTTGGGTTTGGTGATTGGGATTAGGGGTTTAGGGTTTAGGTTTGGGAACATGATGTTGGACTTAGGGTTCTAGAATTAGAAGCCTAGGATTCTTTATAAGAGTCTTATGATTTCAAGCGTTTGCCAAAAGGGTCTTCTAGGAATTATGGGTTTTTTCATAAGAGTGTCATGGGGCCTCGTAGGGCGCTATAAGGGTATTTCCAACCGCAGCACCTTGAATAACGTTTGGTCGGCTTTGGTGTATACTATGTCAAAACGCTTAATCGGACTCCGCATAAAGGAGTATCATTGCTGACAAGTCAGACCTGCCTAGACTGTAGGAAAGCTTCTAGAATAGAAACCGATATGAACTCAGGTTTAGGAATCATGGGTGAGGGAACAGAGCTTCCGATGCCGCTCATGACTCTGGGAGTTTAAGGGCAGGTCATTAATGCCACAAGGTATATATTTAGCGCACACACTCACACATGCCGACACACACACAAAGACGTATGTATGTGTGTATATATGTACACATACACAGCCGTATTTATGTATAAGCACATAGACATGCAAACATGTGTATATACATACATATATATATATATATATATACATACATACACCTGCCAATCTAGTACCAATCCATCGACATGCTTATTTATGGTACACGTCGTATGTTTGGTGCGTATAAGTCACCTGAACACTCAATTCTAGGCCCTATCGAACCTACATGCTCTACACTTCACGTTCCCACCTAAAAACCCTCGCAACAAACCCTAAAGTGGCTAAACCCTAACACCCGTGAGCCCTCAAACCAAAGCCCTCTATCGTATTGGCCTTGGGAATTAGACTAATGTGCATATTACATAATTGCAATCATACTAAGGAACCCACATAGCATAGGCTCCTATATTTGACCTTGAGCCTCAAACGCTACATGAGACTTTAAATATTTGAGCCTCAAAGGTCCAACGCTTGCCGTCGATGATTCGCGCAACCTGGCGGCAAAGTGTGGCCGTACCCTAAGGGTCCATGTACCCAAATAGTATATACTTTGGCCCCAATGTACCTATATAGGGAGTACTTTAAGGCCAAAGTATATGCTTTTGGGGTACATGGAACCTTAGGGGTAGTTGCTTTAGTCCAGTTTCCAGGAAAACTACAGGCTAAGGATTGCGACCGTACGGCTTCTAGTACTACTCTGCTTTTGGGTAACGGCTTCAAAAAGGGTTTGGTAAGGGCATCGAAATCAAAGTCGGAAACCCTAAACCCTTAACCTTAAACCCTAAACCCTAAATCTCACTAAGGATACCGACCACGATCTGACGAAGATTCCTTACGTGGATCAAACCCTCCATGCTCACTTCCTCCCCCCCAAAAAAGAAACACTCTAAAACCCTAAGCTAAACCCAAACCCCCAAACCCCCCAAACTCTAAACCATCCTAAACCCCTGAACCCTACTTCAACTCTGAACCCCTAAACCCTGAAAAACCTGCCCTTTTAAGGATCTATATAAGAAAATCATAATAAGGAACCCTGAAAAGCTATATAGGTTATTCAGGATTAAGGTAAACCTGAGAGTCCCTTCTGCTACTGGTGAGGGTAGAGTTGCGAGTGGACTTTGTGGCTCTGGGCCTCAAGCAATAGCTTGGAACCTACTATTTGCTTAAGAACCCACCGAAAAATAAAAAATTATAATCCCTATATTACCCCATAAGGAATATATTTTTTGTTTTTTGGGGGTTCTTAAGCAAATAGTAGGAACTAGGGTTTAGGGCGAAGTGTTTAGGGTTTGCCTAACTTGCATTCTGATTGTGGACAATCTTGACGAGGAGGTGCACCGCGTATTCCAGAAGGTACTCCTGACCGTGCCCATGGGGCGCCAACTTGGTGAGGCCAGTAAAGTCCTGCAACACCTGGCGTGGCACTCGGTCGAACCGCTCCAATGCCCACGCGAATCCAGGGGCGATCTGCCAGAGCAGCTGCGGATCCTCGTCGTCTCGGATTTAGAGGTACAGTGTGAAGGTATCGTTGTAAAAGCACTGCATCTTTTGTTCTAACCATGTGGGCCCCGACATGACAAAGCTGAGGGGGCGAAGCTTCGTAAATTCAAGATAAGTGTGTATGAACGTATCAAGAAGTACCACCAATGCTAATTACTGCTAATTGCTAACTACTTCGTGCTAACTTCAGTATTATAGCATCGTAAACTCGATCCCTGAGCTGGGACGGGGAGTGGTGTAGTAAGGCACAGGACGCCAACAATCAAACCCTTCGCGCTGAACGTCTGTGCACACAAGAGAAAAAACCTATTCCAAGGGCCGCATTGATTTGAATATTTGTCGATTTATGATGATTGTTTAAAGGGGCGCTATACAGTTGCCGGCACTTGCCATCAAACTACAACCCCCCTCCCTCCCTCCCTCCCTCCCTCCCTCCCTCCCTCCCTGCTTCCCTCGCGCCTAAAAAACCAAAAATATACAACCCGCAACCAACCCCACACCCCTTGTGATACAAGCACCCTTGAGCAGAACATCGCAAGACACGATGACCAAACTGAATCCCAAAACGAGCCGGAATGCCCAAAAAGAAAACTGACCCAAAAAGCCCTACAACCCACCGAAATAAAACACAAACACACACACACAAGAAAAAAAACACTCCAAATCCCTTAACCCTACTGTCCCCGTCCCTGCGCCAATATGCAAGGAAAGCAGCCTGGACGAAAAACACCCTGAATAGCTCCTTTATCGACCCCTTGCACAAAGGAAGCCCAAAGGGAACCCTATTCCGGAGCCATCCATAAAAGCCTGTAAACTAAAATTCATGAAACGCCAGTCACAAAACTCATAACAGCCTCTAGGAAATCCTAGTGCTTCGCTCGAGCCCCTAAACCCTAAAACCGAAACCCCAAACCCTGTAAGCCGTCTAAGCTCTTAACTCAAGTGCAACGAAAGCTTTCCGGCGGAGTATCCTAGCCCAAAACGGTTAGCCTTTTCAATTATGGTAGGAGTATATAAACCCCACAAGGTAATAAAAAGTTACCCCTGAACCCATGTAGTACGCTTATAGAGCCCTTCCAGCAACCCCTTATCTACACCATAAAGGGTTATAGGCTCCCTGCTCAGCTACTTAGTTACAGCTAGGTAAACCCTACCTTATGCCCCTAAACCCTAAACCCCTAAACCCCTAAAATCCCCTATATCAATAAATCCCAAAACCCTACTCAGCTGCTACGAAAACCGGGGTGGCACCTCGACGAATTCTTTTCTCATGGACTCGAACTCAAAGGTTGAAGCCTGCTTAAAGAATCATGGGACTTAGTAACCAGGGTTATAAGTAGGGTAAGTATAATTATAACTACTTATAGCCCCACTTAAGGTGCTTATAATTAAAACCTTACATACTTACTAAGTCCCATGATCCTCCAAGTGGGGCGGCTCTGGGCACCCGGACATTTTTAACAAGGTGTAGGGGCGCTTACACTGCTTTACAGTTTCTTCAAGGGTGTAGGTCTTTATAGCGATGTTTGAAGGGTGCAGGTTTTTGTAGGGGCCTTTGAGGGTGTAAGTTTTTATAAGGGTTTTAAAGGGTGTAGGTTTGAAGAGGCTGCAGGGTTGTAGGGTTTGAGGTTGAGGGGTTTAGGGTTTTGTCAGGTCTTCGGCAGGGTATACGCGTTTAGATTTGGGGTTTGGGAAATAGAAGGGCGTTGAGACGTGAGAATAGGGTCTTAGGGTGCATCATTCTATCAAATAAACCGCTTGAGTGAGGGTGTTATGGTATTAGAAGGCAGGTTTTGTGGCTCAGGGGCTTTAGAGCTCAGGATTTAGGGCGATGGGCTTAGGGTTTGCTAGAGGGGTGTCATATACAAGTAGCTTGTGTTTGTGAACTAAACTATATCAGTATATATACATGCACTCATAGGCACATATATATATATATATATGCACATATATTTATATATGCATATGTGTGTTTATAACACACATGTGTAATTGTGTGTATGTATATATATATATATGTGTACATACAGGGGGGTCGCTCGCACTTAAGCCAAAATGCCGTAGGAGCAGGCAGCCACCTCAGCCGAGCTGTCAGGCACAGCAAAGTGGCAGCCACACCAAGTCAAGGCGGTCGAGGAGCACTAGCCCTAACTACTGACACGATGTTTGTCCTGTCGCCAAGTCGTATAGTGGGGCACGATCCTTGAGAGCGAGACTCCGGTCGTGATGTGGGTTCACAAAATTGAAAATCAGATGACGAACTTCGATGCTAAGACCAGGTTCCTCATGCCAGTCGTCTTCGTGAACAAAGCACCGATGTCTCCCTCGGAGCTCGTGCCAGTCTTCTTGCCAATGACGCAACGTTCGGACACCCTAAACCCTCAAGGCTAAATCCTAAAGCCTAAACCCTATGTAAATCACTAAACCTCTAAACCCGAAACCCCAAAACCCCAAATCCTAAACCCACCCACCTCGGCTAAAAGGGCTCCATAGAATTTCGTTATTATAGGGATTCCATATGGGAGTTTCCGAAAAAAATCTTGCTTACAGGCTGTTGAAATGTCGTGCAGAGGTTCCTGTCCCTGCTTGATATGGTTGTAGTAAAAACCGTAAACCCCAAAACCCTTAAGGAACATACTTTCAATTCTAATTAATCCTGGGGGTGCCTCCCACAGGTAAAGATCCCAAACTACCGAAAAGTCCTAGGTGGGGGGATGCTCTCCCAAATCATAGTAATTCCTACGATAGAATTCCCACATTCTACCATGTAGGTACTTAGGACCATAGACGTTACAAAACCCCCTGATCATTCAAGTAAACCCTAATTCCGAAGACAAGTCAACCCCCCCTCTCCCAGGCTCCGGCCCCTGTTCTTTCTGGAGGTGTGTAGGTGCCTTCCTGGCGCAGGGTCTGTGGTTTAGGGGTTTAGGGCTCCCAGGGACTCCAATATCCCCTTAATTAAGGAATGTACCTTAAATCCTACTAGGATTCCTAATATGATTCAAAGTAAATTCCTTACTTAAGGGATATTGGAGTCTCTGGGTTTACGATTTGAAGGTTTAGGGTTGGAGCTGTGTTGGTGCCTTCCTGGTGCAGGGTTTGCTGTTGGCTTTTAATAGGGTTTGGAGCTCCGGATTTTTCTCGGGCTGCGGAAGGCGGAAGGGTTCTATAAAAAGGGGTCTATAGACGGTGTCAAAACATCGACATGACCAACAGAGATTCTACAAGCTTATAGGTGTAGGGTTCACAACAGCGGCACACGAAGGGAATGTAGATGGCGTAAGATGCGCAAGACACGATGAAGGTCTGAATATTTTGTTCGCAACATGCCCCTATAATACGTACACCAAAATGAAACAAGATCCCCTCCGGCCCTCTGTCGAGAAGCTCTCGAAGACAGCTCTCTATAGGGCCTAGATTTCCGCATTATAATTATAGTCCACTATACCACAGAACCCATTCCAACAAGTCAAGGCCTCTACATTATAGAACCCTTCATAGTAGCATTTAAATAACCCTTGAAGGAACCCTTGAAAGAAACCCCGAAAACCCTATCCAAATTCTTAAGACCCCTACATTACATCCTGCAAGCCGTGCCCCGTTTCGGCTGCAGAGGCACCACGTCCAAAACCCAAGCCGCCCGAACCGCCGCAGCCCTACACATGACCAAGCAATCAAAAGCCCTCAATGTGGTAATCCTAATATTTAAAATAGGGTTTTGGGGGCAGATCATACTATAAGTAGGCAAGTAGGTAGTAAACCCGAGATATGTAGTTGGCATTTAATTAGAGAGGCCCCTAGAGAGCCCCGAAAGCCTTGAACTCATAAACACCCAAAGTACCGGTCCTGCAAGAACTGATAGACATTCAGCAGGTTTACCGGCGCATTCTTGTTCATGGGTACAAGGATAATGGGCCGGTCCTCTTGTGTCTCTTGGAGTTCCTACATCTGTTGCGGGTTCAAGGTGGGTTGACTTTAGAGCACTAGGCTCAGATCTGCACGATTTGCACTTGGTGAAACTCCAACTAGCACAAAGCAAGCACCTTTATCGGGCCTTAGGGGTTCTTTCACGATTAGGGAGTCTTTGGGCTTCATTGTAACATGGTTTAGGGCTCAGGAACACAGAGTTCCGCGCGCTGTTTGCTATGCACATGGGGAGGTACACGGGGGTTCTAAGCATTGCCAGATACTTTTGCACAGTGGCATGTCGGCCTGTCGGAACGCTAACCCGTAAAACTCTCTATCCTCAAACCTAAACCGTAATACCGTAACCCAGCATGCAAGCCTGCTGGACACTAGGCCCAGCCCTTGCTACCTGCTACTGTACAAGCCACATCTCACAATATAGGGGTCTGAACGGGCAGCAACAGTCCGACTTATCGTGCCGATATAATACTTACCAGAACATGCCCCGAAACAGATACTCAAGTGGGCTCATCAAAGTCGGTTCTGCCAGCATCTTATGCAGGCTGTCCAACGTATGCAAGCGGCAAGCTTGCTGGGAAGCGTAAACTAGCGGCTTATAGTTTTCATTACATACAAGCACATGGGGAATACAAGGGGGCCTTACTCTACACTCATGATCCCTACCTCTGCAGAACGTGGATATGTAGAACATGCTATGCTTTCTGCATCGAAGCGCCACGAAGCCGTCCACGGCTTGCCCTCCCAAACCCGACATTTACGGTTCCGTGTGCCATGAAAGCTACACCCCTAAACCCTCAACCCGCAAACCCTAACCCCGAACCCCACAGCCTAAACAGAAAAACCTTGAAACCCTAAACCGCTAAAACCCGTAAGCCGTAAGTCCACATGGACCCTTAAGTTAAGGCCCTGAGGACACCTCCTGAAGAGTAGATGGGCCTTGAGAACTTAAGAATTAGAACAAGGCCGAAGGCTATTGGGTGAGATCATACCGTGAGCATCAGCAAAACTAGAAGGGCTATAAACGATTCAGCTAGGGCTTATGAGAAGATCATACCACATACCGCAACTATCAACTGTCAAACACCACACGGGGGACATTCCGTTGTAGGCATTACTTGGAGGATCATGGGACTTAGTAAGTAGGGTTAGAAGTACCTTCATTGGGGTTCTAAATAGTTATAAGTATAGCTACCCTAATTATAACCCTAGTTACTAAGTCCCATGATCCTTTAAGTACATTGCTATCATTCCGAACCCGACCCCAGAAGGAAGCCTGGAACTAAACGAAACCCATCCCAAAGGGTCCTTGCGGTTCAGGGTTTATGGGTTTAGGGGTTAGGATGTACGGTTTAGGGTTTTGGGGTTTAGAGTGGCTTAGGGTTTAGGGTTTAGAGTGGTTTAAGGTACAAACCCCAGGCCACAGCGTCCTTAGGACTGTGCTTCAGACTCTCCTCAAGCTCCTGTCGAAGGCGAGGCAAGGCTTTGGTGCTTTATTTTGGGGTCATTATAATAAGGATCCTACCGAAACTCTCAACCCTGAACCCTAAAGATCCCTTAAAGGAACCCCCATAGAGCCTTTTAAAGGAACCCGTATTACTTGGAGGATCATGGGACTTAGTAAGGAAGGTTGAAGGTTCCTTTTAATAAGGGTACTATAGGATTCTATAATGGGGTTCCTTAAAGGGATCTATAGGGGTTCTATAATGGGGATCATGGGAGTTAGTAAGTAAGGTTATAAGTAGCTTAATTGGGGTTATAAGTAGTTATAAGTTTAGTTACCCTAGTTATAACCCCAGTTACTAAGTCCCATGATCCTTTCAGTAAGGATTTGGGCGAAGGGAGGGGGGAGGGATAGTGCTGTAAAAGTATCGGTATACTATTCAAGGAATGTGAGTTTCAGGGTTTAGGCACCAGGCTGGGATGATAAGCTTGGTGTGGGGCTACGGGCGTGATGAAGCTCAGATTCTTGCGGGATGACCCTCGAAGGTGCGTAATAAGGAAGGAACGTTGCGTACTCCCCGTCTGTCTACTGAACCAGTCGGCGATAATGACCCCGAATACAGCCCCTAAGATCGCTGTCAAGCCCTATTCGCGACGATTTCATCACCGGGAACCGAGATATCTTGGGTGCGCTTGTGCCATGCTTCCGACATCTTAGTTCAAGAAACTGCGCAATATAGCAGCCTTGACAATCAGAATACGTTTCTTGGAAGGTATGTTAGTATTACCATATCCAAGGATTGCAATGCCGCAGTGGTTGCTGTATGGTAACTGTAGGGCCAAAGTATATACCAGGGGGGTGCACCAATTTAACAACAACCTCCTCAAATGTATGCGTGGTCCAGGTCGATGATGAGAATACGGTTCCGGGTTATTACGAGCAGCAGGAATGCTCATCAATAAGGCTGCTATATATTGCTTACACTGACCCAAAATGAGGTTTAAGGCTTCAAGGTTTGAGAAAGATGTAAGCAACTCAGGGTTAGGGTATAGGGTTCAGGGACCCCTTACCGAGGACCCTGATGCTGACAAGCTCAGTAGTCAACCCAACATGTCAGGGTTTAGGATCAATTCGTCGGGGCTCTTGTGGAGCCCAACCTTAAGACCTAAACCTTCCAGCACATTCGTGTGGGACGGCTTCGCCCTGGCTGTATGAACGGTGCACCAAGCCGCTACAGGTGCTGCACAGAAACATGGGGGTTTCATGACACCAGGGGACCCGTCTAAGGTGTCTTTCATAATTGGGAACTCTCTTGCAAGCACAAGGGTCCATGTACCGAAATCGTACATGTGTTGGCCCGGCAGAATATTGCTTGGATGTTTTGAGGCCTAAGTTTCTAGTACTTTGCCAGTCTACCCCTAAAGCACTCTTTTCAGAGTAGGGCATAGATAGATAGACAGATGTATCTGAACACCCCATGCTAAACCCTGTGCAGCTCCACAAGTTGAAATTGAATAGGGGGATTGATCCTCAAGGGAAACGGCCCATCCCAAAACCTTTACTGGGCTGTTCAGTAACCCACTGGGAAAAGTATGTATTTGTTCAGGCTCCTTATTGTATAGTAGGAACCCAGAAACCTGAAAGTGAAAAAGTGTACAGCCTGGTTTAAACCTCAAACCCACATCCAGCCTGAATAAATGGCCGTCTGACCCGCGTTGGCGGGGCGACTGGTCGTGGAGCTTCGTTCCAGTGAAGCAACTGCGCATGTCGCCCATGAGGAAAGGTCTGACGGGGTTAAGGCAGGTCTAAAGTTTATAGTAAAAGCCGGTGTTCATCATTATTCTCATACCCTTAAGGTCCAGTATAAGGAATCCTAGCACGAATCATCCCGAGTCCATGTTCCAACTTTCTGGAGTTCACCATAGTGCCCAAGGTTTCTGAAAGAGTTCGGGGGGATTCGGGGATTGACATCGGGCCTATGGAGGGTCTATATTAGGCTTACTCGAGGGTTGATCTGAGGTGTGGGGTTTTCGGTTTCAGGGTGCGAGCATGAGGTGGGGAATGAGGGGCCTGTGGGGGATCACGGGGCATCACAACCTGACTTAGGTTTTGGGTTAGGGTTTAGGGTTTGGGTTTAAGGTTTAAGGTTAAATGGCTCCGAATTACTGGGAATCGAGGTTCGTGTTTCGGAAATTAAGGTCTGCAGATTGTTGAAAGCCCTTAGCTCCAAAGCCCTAACGTAGGGGCCTCAATAAGTAGAATAGGGTTTTGGGGCCCAAGGTACTAATCCTAATCAGGAACTTCCAAAATGTCATTAATTATTCAGGCCCCCTATACAAAAAAAACCATTATAGTAGCCCTTTAGGCCCCTATATCTGGGGGGTGTCTGTAGGGTGCAACATGGGGTTTGGAGGGGGATTATTGGCCTTGGTTGTTGAGGCCACCGAAGTTCGAAAGGCTCCTGCCAGGACTCCAAGGGTCCTTTAATAACAGTGGGTATTGGGGGGTTATAGTAGAGGGCACTTGGGGGGTCTAGGTTTGACCTCCGCAACAACTGATGTGCGATCTGTCTGTTGCCTTGGAGGATTACATAAGTGATCTGATAACACAAACCAGCACGATTCCCACAGAACACGCAGAACCTACACCCTAAACCCTTAGCGCTCAATTCAAGACCCGAAACACTAAGCCTAAACTAATCCCCAAAAGCCCTAAGCGCCTAAACAATAAACCCCAAACCCCTAAGACTTTAAAATATCAACACCATCAAACTTAAACCCGAGCTCCGGCTGGCCTCGTACTGTGCCAACTTCAAGAGTGGCGAGATATTGGGAAGCTCCCTGAAAAGACAGCGGCTTAAGGTTGTTAGTTATGTGGTCTACTCATGGTTTCGGGTTGCGCGTATTGAAAATATGTATTATAGCGGTATGTATGTATGTATGTATGTATGTATGTATGCATGTATGCATGTATGTATGTATGTATGTATGTATGTATGTATGTATGTATCTGTGTATGTGTGATACATACGGTTGCTCTACGCATTGTGTGGATCATTTATGGTTTTATCTGGCGCAAGTTGGCGTCATGAAGGTTGTTGAATCATGTTGCAAGGTTGTGCTACCGTCGTGTCAGTGGCTACAAATCAGGATCCCTCGGCTTCGGGACCTTGGAACAGGGATTCAGCATCCGCGGAACGTGCCTGAAAACGGGGGTCTTATGCCCAAAGAGTTCTAGGCACTGTTATGGGGGATACTTCTGCAAATCATGATAGTAACAATCTAAAACCCCTACGTTCTACATTACCCTAAGGGTCCATGTACTCATGTAGTATATACATTGGCCTTAAAGTACTCCCTATTCAGGTACATTGGGCCCAAAGCATATGCTATTTGGGTACATGGACCCTTATACCCTAAATCCTATAGAACCCTTATAGAGCCCTTTAAAGGAACCTCTTTAAAGGAACCCCTAGTTGGGTACATGGACCCCTAGGTTCTACATTAGATGCTCAAAATGGGTATCTAAAAACCCTTTGGGTTGCCTGCAATGTCACCGACAGGAAACCCAGGGACTCCAAAACTCCTTACCTAAGGAATATAATATAAAAAAATCATAAGAGTAACCCCAATAACTCCTTAATTAAGGAGTAAGGAATGAATATGCAAAATCATAATAGGAACCCTAATAAGAAAAAAAATATATTCCTAGTTAAAGGATTTTAGGGTCCCCGTATTCTAGATTCCTTATAGATCCCTTAAAGGAGCCCTAGGTATTCCGTGATGATAGGGTTTGGGAGTCTCTGGAAACCCAGGAAACGGCTTCAGGCTATGGGGCTTGGGATCCAGGGTCTTGGGCTTACCTTAACCTACCAAAATCTACTTTGTGGTAGGGTCCCTATGAAGTCATTTCATGGGTGTTACAATAAGAGCCAACCAAAAAGTAGGTTCTGGTAGTTTAAGGTAGGGTTTACGGTTGTTGCACTTCAGAGTAGTACCCTTGAGGGTACATGTGCTGACTTGTCCAGTATCCTAGGCGAACTAAAGGCTGACCTTTTGATAATGGGATTATATAGGGTCGAAAATACCCCCCAAATGGTTAAAGGTTACCTACTCTACAGGTGCATCCATTTCGTACGTATACTTTGGCCTTCCAGTTGCTTTTGAGCCCCCTACCCAGAACCCCGGGAGGATCTAGACACTAGATCCCCTATTTCGGGACCCTACCTACTAAAGGGCACTTTATAGGAACCCCTTTATGGGATCTACTTTCTGGATCCTCCCGGGGGTCTGGGTAAGTATATGGGTAGCTCTCTGGATTACGGTCCCTTCCTTTCCAGGTCCCAAGAATGGTACGGGGCCCTTAATAAAAGAAGGTGCCTGAAGAGTACCCTTTTCAAGAACTACCCAATGTACCATGCGGTCTGAATGTACACCTGAGAATCCCCCCCCACCCCTCCACCCCAAACCTCTAAGCCAGCTTCGATTCTGATTTCAGCTGACCTGCCGGATGTTCTAAACCCTAAACCCTAAACCTGAAACCCTACACCCTCTTAGAAGGGTTTCTATGACGGGTCCTGTTGGGGCTTGAAGTGTGTTTCCATATTGAGCTTAAGATGGAGTCTACATGTTTCAATCTTCCTTATGCCTACATATTAGCCTACTTGTCGGGTATCATGGGAAACTGCAGGTTAATCTTTTTTGGTTTATAGGGACTATATCGGGACTATACTACCCAAAAAAGGTCAAAGATTACCTACCCTACTACTAGGCTAGTGTATCGTAGAACAGACCCTGAAAAGCCTATTCTACTTACTTAGGACCCTTTATATCTCGGATACAGGTGCCTTCCAGGCGTGCGGACGATGTGCTCCACGCCCTGGCAGTAGTTTTAGTTCCCAGGCCCCCGGGAGAATCGGGGGTCTGGGCTGTTTGGGCCGTAACGTAGCAAAGCCCAGGCATATGTTCTCTTCTGGAATATGCGTGCCCTCCTTCGAATGTGAAATCGGCCTACCCCCAAACTCCAAACAGCTCAATCATCCTGTCACATTCATTCAGGTGTTGCACGTAAACCCGCGCCTAAACCCACATTCGTAGATGGGCTATGCGAATAGGGTTGAGGATTTTTCAGGGCATCAGGTTTCTGCGTCAGGAAGGACAAGATGCTTGGACCCAAAGGGTCCTAGGTACTGTTATGGGGGATACTTCCCCAAATCAAAATAGTAATTCCGAATATAGAAACCCTACATTCTACTATACAGGTACTTTGGACCCTTGGAGGGAAGAATATGAGGTTGCTGGTTTGATGCTTTAAAGATTACCGGACGCTTAAGGAATGGCGTTGGTATCATGCAGGGCCGATACGTTCGGGCGTCTTTGTTGTCTTTTGGCGGTGAGGCTTTGCGCATGTGGGTGGTTGTCAAAAACTGTGGTCCCTTTTAGGGTCCGTATTATACTGCGGCACCTAATATTAATTTTGGTGGGATATCGGTCGTTTAGCCTCAACTCTGCAACCGAAACCCTTGAAACATACACCGAAGGGTCATACATCCCTCAAGGGGAATACTTACCCAAATCCTGCTACAGAAACACTGCTTTCTACTATACAGGTACTTAGGATCCTTTGGGTACATCCCGAACAAGAACTTCAGGCACTAACTACATGCCTAAAAGCCCTTTGGGTAAGGCCCTACGCCCTAAACCCCTGACCTCATACATTCAAACCCATAAATACTTAAAGGATCATGGGGCTTCGTAACTAGGGTTATAATTGGGGTAACTATACTTATAGCTACTTATAACCCCCAATTAAGGTACCTATAACCTTACGTACTAAGTCCCATGGTCCTCCAAGTAATCCCTAGTTAAATTAAACCTATAAAACCATCTTAAGCCGTCTTAAACCCTGAACCCTCGTGGTCGGTCTTGTTAGGGTGGTCGTGGCCCACCAAGAGTATTCCCCTGCAACCCTTAAACCTAAACCCCGAACCCTCAACCCTAAAACCCTAAACCCTGAACCCTAAACCCCAACACCCTTAACCCTGAACCCTAAAACCTGAACCCTAAAACCCTAAACCTTAAAACCCTAAACCCTGAACCCTCAACCCTAAAACCCTAAGCCCTAAAACCCTAAACCCCGAACCCTCAACCCTAAAACCCTAAACCCTGAACCCTAAACCCCAACACCCTCAACCCTGAACCCTAAAACCTGAACCCTCAACCCTAAAACCCTAAAACCCTAAAACCCTAAAACCCTAAAACCCTAAAAACCCTAAAACCCTAAAACCCTAAAGCCCTAAAACCCCTAAAACCCCTAAAAACCCCTAAAAACCCTAAAAACCCCTAAAAACCCTAAACCCCTAAAAACCCTAAAACCCTAAAACCCTAAAACCCTAAACCCTAAAACCCTAAAACCCTAAAACCCCTAAAACCCCTAAAAACCCTAAAACCCTAAAACCCTAAAACCCTAAAACCCTAAAACCCCTAAAAACCCCTAAAACCCCTAAAAACCCTCAAACCCTGCCTTCATAGGTCTCGCCCTCTTTATGAACTCGGCGTAGCTCAACGGCTCCTACACGCTTCGATTCTTTTGGGTGTTTCGGGTTTTTTTAGGGTTTTTGGGGTTTAGGGTTTAGGGTTTAAGATTTGGGGTTTAGGGTTTAGGGTTTAGGGTTTAGGGTTTAGGGTTTAGGGTTAAGGGTTTAGGGTATAGGGTTTAGGGTTTAGGGTTTAGGGTTTAGGGTTTAAGGTTTTTGGACCCAAGAGTAACCCAGGCATAAAAAGGATGCCCTTTTTGGTTTAAAGGGGCTTATAAGCCTAAAAAAGGGAATAAGGGCCTACTCTGGGTCCTAGGTTTTGGGGGATCTCGAGCATAGAGCTTGGCGCTTAGGGCCTGGGGGGCGTAGGATCTGGGATAATAGAGGGCCCTAATAGTTAGAACAGGGTTTGGGGGTATACTATACTGCAATCATAATGAGGAACCCCCCAAAAGTAGCATTGGTAATTACTGAGGCCCCTGTATTAAATGATAACCCCTGTCTCCACCAATCAAACGCAACATAAGCCCTCCAAAACCCCTTACACCCTAAATCTAAAACCCCTAAACCCTAAATTCCTAAACCCTCAACCCTAAACCCCTAAACCCTAAACTAAGATGCAACGAGGTCTCATTTTCCTCACGAAGAGTTGGGGACTGCAAATGGGCGTTTCCGAAAATAGGGACCCTAATATACTACCCTAAATAGTAGGATCCTTATTATGAGGACCCCCAAAATAAGGTACCCACCATTTTTCGGAAGCTCCCATATGGCACAATGAAGATCAGTTCGGGGGTCTGGGGTCTTCATGTGGACCTGTCTGTAGATCCAACAATCTCCCACTTTAGGGATTATACGGTTGGTGATATAACCCTAAACCCTAAGCCCTAAACCCTAAACCATAAACCCTAAACCCTTAAACCCTAAACCCTTAAACCCTAAACCCTAAACCCTAAACCCTTAATGGCCCTAGGGTATGGGAATTATGGTATGTTCTTGAGTCTGAGTATGGGTGATGCAGGATTTATACCATCAACCGTATACCCTGTATGACATGGACTTGATGACCTAATATGTTACTACATGATATATACTTGGGCCTTAAAGGCACTCCTTTATCAAAAGGTGCTTTAAAGCCGAAGTATATACTAAATAAACACATGGAGCCTCAGGGTTAGGGGCTTAAGCAGACCTTGACTTTAGCAAACGCAACGCACAATCCTCAACAATGACACGAAACTTAGCAAAAACAACAAAACCTGAACATTGAACAATAATTTTCTGCCCCCAAGGATAGGGTTTGTAGCCGGGTCTACTTGGAGGATCATGGGACTTAGTAAGTAAGGTTATAAGTACCTTAATTGGGGTTATAAGTAGTTATAACTATAGTTACCCTAATTATAACCCTAGTTACTAAGTCCCATGATCCTTTAAGTAACCCTAAAACCCTCCTTATAGAGCCCCTATAGATTCCTTTTTAAGGAGCCCTTAAAGGAGCCCTAGTTACTAAGTCCCATGATCCTTTAAGTAGAGTCTGGCTGCGGGACTACAGGATCCCAAAACTGCCTGCAATACCTATGAAACCCTAAGTCAAGTTGATTTCGAGGTCCACCCAAAGGCCCCAAAGTAGTTGGGTTCGTATATAGAATCCTGTAAGGTAATCCCAAAAAGGAACTACTTTGGGGCCTATGGGCAGAGTAATGGATCCCGACTATAATACTTTTTTCAGGTAGGGCGGCGGTAATTAGACATGAGGGGGCTAAATTGTGGAAGTAAAGATACCCGGTCGTGGTCAGGTTCTAAATGCAATGCAGGGGCCTGAATAAATCGAATAGGGGTTTGAAATGTAGGGGCCTTAACAAATAGAAAAGGGGTTCAGGGCTTCCTTACTATAAGTATAATATAATATACCCCCCCCAAACCCTATTCTCATTATTGCGGCCCCTATATTATGTACTCCAACCCTACGTTGGTGATTTCAGTGTTTCGTCGTGTCGAAGAACCGATGGTGGCAGCCCCACAATCCTAAAGCCTCAGTCCCGAGCGCCAGAGAGGTTTAGGGTTTAGGGAATGTCCGACAGACGTGAGCCCTAGATGAAACAGGCGCTTGCTGCTGAACCACCAAGCCACACACCACGGAAACCCTGACCCCATTCACCCCATAGCCCGCTGGTACCCTGCCAGAAGCACAAATGGGTAGTTCTCTAAACACCCTGCCAGAACCACAAATGGGTAGTTCTCTAAACTAGGGCCGCAACAAATAGTACGGCACCCTTATAAACAAGGACCCTAGAAGGGTGACTCCAATTTAGAGACCTATACCCGTAAACTATATTATCGGTGCATGCATGGATCATTAAACCCTAAACCCTGCAGAACCTTAAGGGACCCTAATTGAAAGAGAAATACCCATAGAGTACCCTGATAGACGCCCTTGTGGATCCCTTGAAGGAACCCTAAAAGGAAACCCAATTTGAAGAACTACCATAATATGAAACCCAAACCGAACCTTGTCAACTTCGTGTGCCGATCGCTTCCGGTCGCCTTTGGGGGTCCTCGGCACAGAAGAAACGGCTTAGGGTTTAGGGGTTTAGGGTTTAGGGTTTCGGTTTAGGGTTTAGGGTTTAGAGTTTAGGGTTTCGGGGTGTAGGGCTTAGGGCTTGGGACCATGATAAGTATAATGTAGTTCGGTGTAAATTCTCATGTGGATACAGTAACTAGGATGCCCAGTAACCTAGGAATAGAAAGGGCTCCCTTTTTGGTATTGGGTAACTTGATAAGGAACCTAGGACTACAAGAAGGGAATACGGGTACTACTGGGCATCCTAGATAATGAGCCCAGGGATAAGATAGTAGTTCCTTTTATGGATTACCTCATAAGGTTCCAAATATGAAACCCAAAAAGGAACTACTTTGGGGCCTTGGGGTAATGAGCCCAGGGATTAGAATACTTGGAGGGTCGGGGGAATTAGTAACTGGCTATTTTAGGGACTTATAAGTACCATAACCCCAATTAGGGTCCCTTTCAGTGTACATATAAGTCTACTTACTACCTACTTACTAAGTCCCTAAACCCCTAAACCCTAAACCCTATAGTACCCTTTTCGAGCCCTTTAAAGGAACCCTTAGAATCCCCTTTGAAGGAGCCTTACTAAGTCCCCCGACCCTCCAAGTAGGCACCGGGGGGAGGGGGGGGGCTGGGACTGGGGCTTCAGGGGCTTAGGGCTTCCTGCCATGGCCACGGGCCCTTGAGCTGTTCTCCCCTAAGGTTAGCCAAGAGCTATGTGTTTTTAGTGGGATCCAAACCATGAAACTGGTTAACCCCCAAAAAAAGGAACTACCATGGAGAATAGAAGCTACCATGGAGACTATAGCTGAAACTCTAACGATTCTGGCCTCAGGCCAACAACGCTTGCCTTCACCTCAAGAAGTTTTGAGCTGTGAATAGAATGAAATTGCCGATTGCAAGACCCTGTTGCAGGAATTATGCAAATCAGAAGCCCTTTTGCGAGCGTTTGAATCTTGATAAGGGTGCTAGGCACTTCTGAAATATTTATTACTTAGTCCCACGGAACAAGGTTTCCCATACTAAAAGACCCTGCCATTCATTCCAAGGTCCCTCACCTTCTGAAACCATGCATGTGCAGCCTCGAGCCAGCTAACTGCGAAAGCTTTGATGTAAAAAGGCGGCACACACTGCTTTTTCCCCATGCTGCTTTGCAGGCGCGATGGAAAGGGTTTATGGCGGCTTAAGCTTCAGAAAGTAGAAGTCCGGCATGCTGAACGATCGAACTGAAGGGACACAGACCCGTAATTAAGGCTTAGGGATTAGGGTCTATCTAGGCCCCTAAACCATCTAGGCCCCTAAACCCGGGACACAAAACATCCTTATCGTCTACCTCCTTTGTTCTAAACTGCTGGAGCAAGATAGAAATCCAGGACCTCTGCCGCCCATCATTATGTAGTCAAATGAGGATCACTGATCCGGGACAGAAAAGTTGCGGGCAAGCCCTGCCCACATCATGAATCCCAACTCAAAGGTATCCGAAATCCGAAGCTGGACACCAGCTCTCAAATCCTACACAAAAGCGGGTGCAAACATCTCTATCTATCTGCGTATGCATGTCGCATGACCACGGGAAAACAGACCAGTCAGTCTAACAGTAGTCCGGACATTAATTCCTACACCATGGCTTCCTGTGTCTCTGTGAATTTGTGGTTTCTTTTCAGCCCGAGAAAATACGCTATCGAACAAGATACAAGATAATGTATGGGACTGGATAATTACCAATACTATTTTTTTGGGGGTCAAAATTATGATTATAGAATAAGGGGCCCTGCATTACTACTTTCTGTGGAAAAGAAAGCCCACACCAGCTGAGGGCCATTGTTCAGAAGAGTCTTTGAACCCAACCCCTTGAAAACACATGGTACTTGGTAAGTGGGTAATAAGGTAAAGCAACTACACTTAGTATCACCTTTAACCCTTTTGGTGAACTTACAATCTAACTTACCACGCCAACAAGCCAGAGAAATACAAGGTTAAACAATTTCAGGTGCCGACTGGACTATAAGAACCCCGAAAAGTTTAAAGGTTACCTTAACCCGGAGGAACCTACCTTCTTGAGGCCTTATTTAAGGAAATCATAACAAGGAAACCTAAAAAGGTAGGTTCTTCAGGGTTAAGGTAGGTCTTGGGGATCTAAGCTCACAATACGACCCATAAGGCCCCCTATATAGGGGGTTCGTGCCTCGAGCCTGCGGCCTGGGTTGTGAGGTTGCTTAGAATCCGGGGCGTCGTAGGCCTTGTACTTGGAGGTTCATGGGTAGTTAGAAGTGGGGTTATAAGTAAGGTAACTATACTTATAACTCATCTGAAGGGACTTAGAACCCTACTTATAACTACCCATGAACCTCCAAGTAGAGATTGTGCAAGAAGACTTCTTGCAGTTGCGTAGGTTGAACCGAGGAATCTGGGGGCCTGAATAGGTGGAAGCATGAGTTCTGTTTGCGGTGGAATCGGGCGCATTATCGCATAAAGTTGTTCAGACCTGTAAGATGGGGCTTTAGGGCTGCATTGATCGCTGTCCCAGCCGTTAGTGCACTAGGGTGTGGCACTCCCTAGGGTCTGTTAGCCTTTAGCTTACTTAATCAATTTTGTGGGGTGCTGAATATTGGGGCTAGCTCTCTCTCTGTATGTATACATAGAGGAATTGTGACGTCACTGATTTAAAGTTTAAGTACCCTGTGATTTTGTTTGACCCTAAACCCTAAGCCCTGAAATGGGATTCATGACGGCTTAAGCACACGACGTGTCCTCCGCTCTATCAAGCATGGTGCCGTCATCTGATCTGCTCTCAACTGGGTCATGGGTTGAATAGGACCGGCTAAGGGTGTAGGGTTTCGGGTGTATGTAGGATCTATTAATGGAGGGTCCATCAATAAGCACGGCTTTGTTCTCAAAGTACCATGCCAGCTCGAACACCCTCTTGCTCCTACCATTTGGTTTCAATGTGGGGAGTTGTCAAAATTAGATTACCTTTTTGGGTCCTTAATATCATACGGCACCTATTAAATTATTTAGGGTACCCAAAAGGGCCCTACTTTTGACAACCACCCATGTGGGAACCCAACAAGAAACAGGGCAAAAGGGTACTACTGGGGAAAGCCCTAAACCCAAAGGCCTTGGGGCAATGCTAACCTAGAACCACTTGGGGCAAACCTCCTCGTGCCAGGGAAGGCTCGAGTCTGCTAAAAGCGCTGGGGTTGGGGTTTAGGTTGGATACTGCCCCCATACAACAACAGTCTATAATAGGGCTACTATTAAGGGCCTAATATATCTATATTATGAATATTATCCAACTGTTACTGAGTGGGGGCAGTATCCAAGTTTAGGGTTCAGAGGTTTAGGGTTTCAAGCTTCGGGCCTCAGGATTAGGGTTCAACTAGTACCATAAGTGCCCTCAGCAAAAAGAACAGACCCTAGAGGTTACTCCCGCTGGGGTATGATGTTCACTCTTATTGACAATCGCTTGTTCGTTACTAGTTCATTGTTGGGACAGGGTTACAAATATACAAGTGTATAAATTTTTGTTGGGCTTACGTACCCATAACAACATAAAATGTTACCCAACTATGACAAAGATTTTGCAGGCCTCTGCTTTCTGCCCCAAATCTTGAAACTACTTTTGATGAGACTAATCTTGCATTACCTTAAGGACTCGAAACTATGGGAATTATGGTATATATTCCTTATTATGGGTAATGCTGGACTTATATCATCAACAGTAGTTGCTAAACCTCGTGCGCGGCCAACAGCCGCAGCTGCAGACAACGGCAACGCTTTAAAACCCAGCGGCAAGCAAGCTCAAGCTCGGCAACTCACCCTAAATACCCGAAAGTGGATCCCCAAAATTGTTGGATCATGGATTTCGGACGACTAGTGCTGGGATGCCCTATGCTTTACCTTCGGGGCAGGGGGATAATGATGTTCCAACTCTCCGGCTGGCACTGTAAGCCCCACCTGAACCCTAAATCTGAAAACGTCTGACACCCCTTTACCCTACACCCTGAACCCTTTACCCTAAGGTAAAAGCCAGAAAGTTGGGGAATATGATGGATCCTACCCCTTCTATGGTGAATTATAGGGTATCCTACCATGAAACCATACTCCAACTTTCTGGAGTTCCCTGTAAACCCTAAAACCTTTAAACCCCAAAAAAGATGCTCTGAGCCCGATACCAAGAGGTCTCAAACCGAAACCCTAAAGGTTTAGGGTTTAGGGTTTAGGGATTTTGGGGTTTAGGGTTTAGGGTTTAGGGATTTTGGGGGTTCCTGATTATTAACCACTATTCGAATCATTAAGGCCCCTATATTACAAGAAGTCTATAACCGAAACCCTAAACCCTGAAACTCGCATGACGAGTTCATGGCTCGGCTTAAAACCCGGGATACGGGCCCTACGTACCGATGTGGCAGAAGGTAGGGTTTCTAAAGTAGGAGTTACAAACAAAGTGATTTTGGTTTGGGCATGTATTCCGCATATAGGGGAGTGAAAGGACCGAAACACCAGACCATAAACCCTGCAGGTTTATGCGGTTGGAGATTTAGTTTCATCGTTTGCTGCTCACGATTTTAGGGTCTTGGCGAATCTTTTCCTTTCCGGGCCCCTTTGCTCCTTTAGGGTTTCAAGCTTAGGGGTCTTCAGGTGTCCCGCGCTTTTGGGGTTGCTGGTTTTGCGGCTTATAAGGGTTATAGACTGCGTTTTTTTTTGGTGCCTTGGGGTATTATTCTGACGACCCTAAGAGCATGAGCCCGACTTCTATAAGAGGACACCATAAGCCCACCTAAGCAACAACTAGGAAAGTGATATCCCACACAAGTCCCTGATAACGAGGCCCACTTGGAGGCTCATGGGTAGGTTTAAGTGGGGTTATAAGTCCCCAGATATGAGTTATAAGTATATAGAATCGCCTATAGACCCCTTTAAAGGGACCCTTAAAGGAACCCGCGTTTGGCACCCCCTTTGGGTCTGAGCATCCCCCGAAACCCAGGGCCCGGATTGGAACCACAAGGAAACTTGTACGGCCCCCCATAACTTTCCTATACTGAACTTAGAACCCTAGCAAAATCATAATTTGAGCTGTTTCTTAGGGATTATAATAACCAAAGAGAAAAAATATTTCTAAGTACCCCGAAGATAACTTTCAGCGTATTTATGAAAAGGTGCCAAAAACCTCAAGAAAAGCATCGGGTACGTACTTGAATGGGGGGACAGCAGACATGGGATTGAAAGGTAGTTAGTGCTTTAGGGTAACAGGGCTTCGGGTTCAGTGTCTTGGGCACAGGCTTTTTGGGCAAGCTTAGGTGCTACCCACGGGTTGAAGCTGGATGAAGCTGAAGCTTCAGAGCCCCAGGAATTGGGTCACACCCTGAACCCTAAACCCCCTAAAATCTAAACTCTAAACACTGAAACCCTACACCCTAAACCCCTAAACCCTCAGACCCCAAACCGTAAACACCCTAAACGCAGTAGGATCCTTACTCTGACACCGCCCAAAACGGACCCAACCAGGCCGGGTGGGCGCTTCGCTCGCCACAGGCGTCGTGAACCATGTCACTAGATCGGCCATACTTCGAGGTTCATGGGTAGTTAAACGTGGTTATAAGTAGGGTAACTATACTTAACTCGTAGTAGGGGACGTATGACCCTACTTATAGCTACACATGAACCTCCAAGTACCAGGGCACAACAGTTGCAATGAAAGATCAGGGCCTTCATCCTCAGGTTGGTTTGTGGCGGGGGGGGGGGGGGGGGCTCTTTATAACAAGGGCTGCTTAAACGCTACTAGAAGGGTTCTAGAATATAGGGGCCCTCATAAACAGAATAGGGCTTTGGGGTAATTACATTATATTATAAATATAACAAGAAAACAACAGAAAAATGTTCGCAAATATCTGGTTCCTATATGACATGACTATAGTTCTGATGATCACGCTAACTATTGTTGTAATTGCTACGTAGTCTGGCCGTCGCATGACCGTCGTTCATGTTGTTACACTGTTATATCATCCTTACCATGCCGAGTATAGTACTCGTATTCTCATTACTAGTTCATTGCTATCACTATTTGTATCGCTAGTACCGTTATGTACGGTTACGGCTATAATTAGTCTGGGTGACAGCAGTATGTATTACTACTCGATTACGGTCGCGGTTGCTATTAATACCGCTATTGTTATCATGATAATGGAGATTGTAGATCATTGCTACAATTTTCTTACTAGCAGCATCACATGTGTGTATATATATATATATACAGATGTATATCTACATATACATATACATGTACACAACATATTGTTATTGTCATAGATAATGGTCATAGATTTAGTTTGGCTATGTATGTCAAACAGCTTGTCATTAACATGCGAACGGCTTCAGCTAGAGCTCTTTTAACTTTCAAGTTTGCAGTTTAACTGGTCCACGAACTTGGGCAGGTGCAGGGCTGTGAAGCACTTAGGCTATATACAAATAGGAAAAGGCACTCCAGGATAGGTTGAAGGCTTTGCGATGTTAGGATCACTAAGTACTCCGCTCGAGCTTTGATACTGGCGACTAAAACTACTATTTGCTTAAGAAACCCCCAAAAAATACAAAATAATAATCCCTATATTACCCTCATAAGGAATATATTTTTTATTTTTGGGGGGCTCTTAATAAGCAAATAGTAGAAAACCCTTCTATTCTACGCAACTGTCAGCCCTGGTCAAGGGTAGATGTGTTTTCGGCGAGCGTCCCTTTGGGACGAGAAAGCATGGCACACAGCGGCGCACACAAAACCCGTTAAGGATCCTAACAAGCGACATAGGGTCAAAGCAGGGTTTCCATATATAATTGAACAGTCGGACTGTTTGTGTTTATACCCCTTACCAACTGCATATGCGTATGCACAAAACCGTTGGAGTGCTCCTCGGCGGGATTTTTGGTTGCGCACCCCGCCCTCTTTGCAAAAGATGCGGTTCAAGCAGGGCAGTGCTGCCTTGACCAGAGCTGCCAGCAATGAACGAATCCAACACTCCAAGATTTCCAGAAAAATCCTACCCTAAACCCTAAACCCTCAACCCTAAACCCTAAACCCTAAACCCTCCCCAAAGGAATCCTGACCTCCAAGATTTCCCGGAATCCCGAGAAGGAGCCTTGACATTTAGAGCAGGGTTTGGGCTACTTTACTGGATGATTAGACTAGGGTTTTGGGGGCAGATTACTGGCCTTGAAATGTATTCCTGTAGTGCTGTAGCACAAACAAGACAATACTACAAGACGTCCTTAAACCTCGTTCCGAAAAAGGCCATTGCATTACAGTTAACACCCCACAATGTTACAACCCACAGTAGAACCCTTATACAATGTATGGAGGCTTTACTGTAGGAACCCTTTAATTTAAGGACCCTTCAGTGAACCATCAAAATCCAGGAACCCCTTTAACCAAACCAATTAACATGGAGGAACACACCCTAAACTCTAAACCCTTTAAGGAATCCTTCAAAGAGACGAACGCTTTTCAAAACCTGATCTTTACCGCTGACAGCTCTGGTCTCGTAGAATACCCTGCGCCAGCATCGGACGAGGGGGTTCTCTCTTAGAAGGAGCTTCTAGGGCTTATAACAAGGGTTTTGGGCTTAGGGTTTAGGGGTTTAGGGTTTTGGGGTGAGGGCTTGGAGGATCATGGGACGTAGTAAGTAGGGTTGAGGCTTCCTTTTAATAAGGGTACTATAGGGTTTTATGATAGGGAGAAAGGTTATGCGTAACTTAATAGGGTTATAAGTAGTTGTAAGTATAGTTACCCTAATTATAACCCTAGCTACTAAGTCCCATGATCCTTTAAGTACTGAACTCTGCGACCCCAAACCAACAAATGCAAGGCTTTTGGGCTGTTTGAGCCTTACGGTACAGCTGAAGGGACAGGGCGCTGTCAAAGGGCGGGATGCAGGTAGAAAGGACGAAGGATCCCTTATATGAATTCTTGTTAGAGTTTAGGGTTTAGGGATTAGGGTTTAGGCTTGAGGGATTAACCCACCTGCCTTCGTCACACCTGTGGAGCCCTTTGACTCAGTGTTAAGAGTCCAGGGTTTAGGGGTTTAGGGTTTAGGGTTCAGTGGCCACGAGGCGCAACGTGTATATACGGTTGACGGCATTAGGTCGGCCCCTTGCCGGGTTTACGACTTAAGATTCAAGGCTTCGGGTTTTGGGCTTGGGGTTTATATACCTGAAGAAACCAAACCCTACTGTTTTGTAGGGCCTTATTTTCAACCCCTAATATGCGATTTGTAGGCACCCTACAACAAGTAGATTTTGGTAGGTTAAGGTACCTTGTAACCCCACACCCAAAAGCCTTATAGGCTTGTCCTATCTGTTTCCTATCTGTTCTGGGATACTGGGTCTACGAGTCCTGTTTAAGAGAAGGAAGTCTGTTGGCTTGGGGCTTCAGGCTACTGATTTCTGCTACGCCATTGGGTTGCTTCCAAGCATCCAAACCTTATACCCCGGAACCCGAATATAAATCCTAAATCCTACCCTTAACCCCAGACCCCAAACCCCTCGAACCTTAAATCGTATCTGAGTGCTTGGAACCAGAATACAGGGAAGTTGAAAACCCTAAACCCTAATCCCTAATCCCTAAACCGAGAATCGGGTTTTGGGTGTGTTGTACTCTCTTGAAAAAATGCAAATAGATGGAACCCTCGAGTCCAAATCCCAAAAGCCTTCCTCCTAAATCCCAAATCCGAACCCTAAACCGAAAAAAAAAAAAAAAACTAAACTCAACCCTAAATCGTAAACCCTGAAGCCTAAACCCTGATTCGCAAACCCGAAGTCCTGCACCCTGGTTCGTAAACCCTAAACCCAAGTTCGGAGAACCCCATGTGTCTGTTAGATTCGTGCAAGAATCGCCCAGCAGAGCCTGCTCGTTCCGAGCACTCCAAGTGATGTTGGGCTCTTTATCATGGGTAGCTATAAGTGGAGTCATAAGCATTACGAGTCCCCTAATATGGTGACCCTACTTATAACCCCCTTATAACCACCCATGAACCTCCAAGTACTTTTACCATGTGTGTAGGTTTTAGTCCAAGGCTTTAGGGTTTAGGGTGGATTCAGGGATTTAGGTGTTAGGGATTATAGGATCTTAGGGCTCTGGTTGATGATCTGCTCTGTTGGCATTCCCAACGTGTTGGATGAGGATTCTGCAAGGTGTTTGTGAGGCTTCCTTGGGGGTTCATGGGTAGTTATAAGTGGGGTTATAAGTCCCCTAACATGAGTTATAAGTATAGTTACCTTACTTATAACCCTGCTTTTATAACTACCCATGAACCTCCAAGTAGGCCCTAAACCCTATACCCTTATAGAATCCCTATAGATCCCTTTAAAGGGACCCTTAAGGGAACCCTTACAACTACCCATGAACCTTCAAGTCTGTCAGGGGTTGGGGGATTACATCCGTTTACACTGTGCGTCTGTATGCATACATGCATGCACATGGAGCTTCATAGTTATCCTGATAATAGTGCTGACAGTCATGATATTATATGGTACTTATGAAATTAAGTACTGACAAGAATAGCAACACTGACATTAACAAACATGGTAGTACTAAGAAACAGAACGTATCGTAAATTGTAATGACACTGTTGTACTAATACCCTGAGGGTCCGAGTCATCTTATGCTGATTGTTCGGCCGAAAGTGTGCTCAGAATGGATTTAGGAGCCAGGTAGGTTTCAGCATGAAAGACCATTCTGGAGAAGGTTTCGTCAGAATTGAAGTGGCTAACTTGCTGGAAGCTTAGATGGTATGGGTATTTGTATGTCTGCTGTGCTAAAATTTCACTTGATGTAGTGAGTTGATCAGCCGAGTTTGTGCAGATGATGGCATACTAAGCTTTGCAATATCATAATTATACAGTTTTTTAGATGCCATGCTTCGCGCTTCCTTGCGTATTCGAAGCAAGAACCAGAAGCAAGCATCCAAAGGTGCCACCCGCCGTTCTGCATTCTGCATGCTGTGTCTTGCACAGGGCTTGATCAGATGTGTGCTTGGATTCGTGGTGACCTGCTGCCCACTTGTGCACATATGTGCATGCAGCTGTGAAGCTTCAACAGTGGTCCAGGTGCTGCATGGCCAGGTAGGTTCAGGGGGCAGGTTGTGCAGGAACTTATATTTAGGATCCATATACCATGGCCGATGCCATCCAGCGACAGTTCTGCCAGCCGATGAAGTATTTCTTGACCGTTTCTAAGCTGCAGCTCCAGCTGTCATGTGATGCATTGAATGTGTTAACTCGTTATGGAGTTAACACATCAGGAAGCGGCCGAGTTGGTGTGCAACGGCATCCGTCCGACTTTGGAGGCCAAGCTTCAAAAATCGATTCAGGATGCCTCATGCCTCAAATCTTGTTTGCAGTTGACTACAATTTTGAATTTGTTTCCAGGAAAGCTCATGTGATTTTGGGTTGCAGTCTGCATTAAGGCCAAAGTCTTGGTCGTGGATGACCCAGACGACAGCACAAACTGCAAGGTCGGGGTGAACAAATTTCGAGTTCATGATGCTTGGGATGTTAAGCCAGCTAAGGCGGATGATGCCGCTTTTGTCCGGAACTATGAGATGCTGAAGATTCTGATCACGAATTGCATCGAGCCGGAGACCGGCATCCCGACTTCGACTGATTTCAAAGCCGATTGGCTGCAACAAACGATGTTTAGTGTTTGTCTTAGCTGCATGGACTGCCCTTCCCCACCAGGTCGCGCTCGTTCACCTTTCATGTGTCTACGCACTCCATCCGGAAGTCCGGAAGCGTGGAGGGAAGAAAGTGGTGAAAGACTGATGTGCCTAAATTGTGGTTCTGTCTAGGTCTGGGTATTGATCACGAGACAGGGCTCAGGGTCCAAGTTTGCAGGACTGGGCCTATGATGAGGGTGGTCGATTGAGAAGTCTTGTAGCTGGGCTTTGGCGAGTCACACGACGAACTCTGCATGCAAAGTGACTCGGCAAATGTTTCATGATACGGATATCTCACCACTCACCAATGTGCTTTTGCATTGCATTGCATAATTTCTCTAGTGGGTACTTCTGAATGCTCATCTCAGGTCCCGGAAAACGCAAATTCTGAAGATGCTCCTGGCAAGTAAGATGCAATGGGTGACTGAGGATGGTCACTGGATCGAAGCTTGGACTCCAGAGTCAGACATCAAGCATCAGCAAATATTATACTTGAGAATTGGAATTGGGTCTTCGGGTTTGGGACTTCGGTATGTTCAGGCTAGAGTTGTGTCGAGAAAACATTTGCTTAAGGTAGTTAGTACTGCTAAGTCAAGTTTGAAGGCACTGCCTTTCTAAATCCCACACATCCCTACTATATACAAAATTTGTGAATACAAACCCGAGAGACTTCGAACCCCAGCAGCCTTTGATATAATATTTATAAGTATAATCGGTATCTAGATCCACCCACATGCACACAAGGAATACGGATCTTTTTCATATCCCGGGTCTGAGGATATCATGATCAGCAGCCGCTAGCGCCCAGGACTCCGCCGGAGGTGCCGACGACGGCAGGGACAGTGATGGCCACGCCGGAGACGATGATGACCTGGGTGGGGCTGGTGGGTCTTCACTGGCCCTCGAAGACACTCCGGATAATGAGGAAGCCGATGCTGCCCCTGCCCCTCTCGTTGCGGTTCCCAATGATGAAGATGCTCGGGATGGGGTTGGGCATGACGAGACACATGATCATGGTGATGGTATCCGCCGGAGTCTGCATGATGAGCCTCGTTTCGATTCCGACTTGATAATTAGCTGTTGTATGCAGTGCAGTCGAATGAGCATCTGCTGTAATAACTCAATTGCTAAGGAGCTCGACCGAGAAATGCATAGACTTCTATCTTCGGAGTCCCTCAGCAAGGACGGGACCCAGCTGGTGCCAAGCAACAATGATCATGAAGGAGAAGCCCCTCGAAAGAGATAGCAGCTTCAGTGCACATCGACAAATATGTTAATCTTAGTGACCAGACCCTTTGCATTTGAGGCTCTGTCTTTGGAGGAGTATGCTGGCCCAGAAGCCACCGGCATTTGCAACATAAGATGTCCGAAGTGATGTGTGAAATGTAAAAAAAACTGCCCTGCACCTCAAGCACTAAGGATGTTCCGCATCCATCTGAAGTACTATCGGAAAAGGAGTTGGCAGAGCTTGACTCCGAGGAGATATTGGCAGGCATGTTGGCAGAACCCCGATGCATAC
This sequence comes from Symbiodinium sp. CCMP2592, assembly GCA_905221615.1. NCBI lineage: Eukaryota > Dinophyceae > Suessiales > Symbiodiniaceae > Symbiodinium > Symbiodinium sp. CCMP2592. The sequence continues at coordinate 164,347 of CAJNDT010005907.1, read as the reverse complement.
AGTGCAATATGTCAATATGTACAGCCTGTCAAGTCTGCCTGAAGGCTTAGATGAAGTTGTGATCATGTGGTATCTAAGGACGGTGACAAGGACATGCCACACCATGATCATGCAGAACTGGATGTCGAGGATGAGCTGGATGCTTTCATGAGGGCTGACTCTTGACATTGACATGTATTATAATTGATCTGGCCCACCTCAATAGTAAGCCAATAACTAATAATCCTTCGATGATAGCAGACTTCGAAAATCACCCCAATGTAAACCAAACCAACTCGGAGCCTTAGGCCCTCCTCCATATAAGCCCTCATGACCTTCAACCACAGTGAAATGCTCTATTGCCTAGGAGCTTGGCAGCAGCTCCGGCATGGGCAACGAATCCAGCAGTGCATCGGCAACGGTGCCGAAGGCTGCCTGCCAGCATAGAAGTTGAAACAGCACCAATTTGCAATCAATGTATACACAACACGCATTGTAAGTTTCAAGTCTGTGTCGAATCGTATTGTGATTTATGAGGATCGGTGTCCACTGGTGGTCGATAATGCACCACTACCTGCAGAGCTCATGGAGCTGCTACGTGAGGACACTGCCGTCCTAGATGTGAACAGCACCCTCTGCATGCAGCGCAGCATCAAGAAGATGAAGAAGGATGCAAAGCAGGACATCAATGATAGACCTGCTGCTAAGAAGGCTCGTGATTGCTGCTGTAAGTTTAGCACTGTGTCTCTTCAGTAGAATATATTGTAACTGATATCATGAATAGATAGCACATCTTAAACTACAAATAGCCAGGCAAAAGCTGCGGCGCCCAAGGCGGCCTCGCTAAAGCGCAAGCTTTCTGTGGTGGAAAATGAAGCCCTGGCCATCACACCCCCAGCAGCCAGCAAGGAGGCAGAGCCCTGCAGTGATCCCTTGCAGAAGAGGCGCCGAGCCCCAAGGGTTGCAAAAGGTGGCAAGAAGGGCCAAGCATCGGAGGAGGTGGACAAGTCCGAGAAGGGCAGGGTCTCGGTTTCGGGTGAGGGGGGAAATCTGGGGCCAGAGAGCAACCCGAATGATGGGGAGGTGTGCCCAGGCAAGGGCAGGGGCAAGGGGGCCAAGGCCACCAAGGGTAAAGAGACGGCAGAAACACGTCAAGCAACGGCTGATGCCAATCTGATCCTGGTCCGTGCACTTGCTGATGAGCACCCCGAGCTGCAGCCCGCAGTGGGATTTACGGGGAAGCCCCGTGATTGAATTAGTGCAGTAATATGTGAGTCATTGCGATGCGTAGCATGAGTAACTGCTGATTAATCTGAGGTCCTATACAGCCTACCCGCCACGTTGTGAGACTGACATCCCGGAGATCAATCCAATCACGGTTGCTTTGTATGCTGACAACTTCTATGTCCAGCGAACTGTGAAAAGGGATGAAGCAGCATCCTATGGTGCATCTTGACTGTGACTAGTGTGTGCATCCCCCTAGAATACAATAACGATCCCAGATTCCAACATACCAAGAATGACCCATGGTGTCTCGAACCCGGCTTGCCTCGACTAAGATCAACGTGGATGCAAAGAAGAAGGGCTCCACCATATCGTGGCAGAAGCACGGCGGAATCTCCAGGGCGCAGCTTGATCATGATTGAAGTTGTGTGTGTATGTATATTAGTGGTGGGTGTTCATACTAGTACCATTCATTAATTACATGTAAGCATCGATCTCAGTTGGACGATTGCCAAATTCTTGGCGGGGTGGTCTGGTGACGTGGACCCTATTGATGAGGATGAAGCTTCCTACCTGCAAAAAGCAACCCTAAACCCCAAACCCCAAAAATCTAAACCCTTCTATGTATCTGGCACGACGAATTCCACACACGATCACACAAGTCTTCTCACCACGAGCTCTGATTAACCTTGCCCCGACCATCCTGAAATATCCCTGGCTTACTCATCAGTCTCACCAAACCCGGATCCCAAGATTCAGTGTCTTGGTGTGGGACTTTTCATGTGGTCTAGACTGCCACCCATAGCTTCAGAGTTGGGTTTAGGGTTTGGGGTTGTAGCAAGGGCCTCAGGGGCTTGGGAGTTCAGATTGATTAGACTCGAATTACAATTGCAATGTTCGCAATTAATATGCTAACATCCATCCACGAATAAACCTGAGACACTGTGGAGCTAATTGTATATTCACCAAGTCACAAATCCAAATCAGCTGAAGCCCTCAGTCACCAATGATATAGGTGTTTCGTATTATAGGTCATCTGCATTTAAAGCTTTAAATGCAGATGACCTATAATACGAAACACCTATATCATTATAATTATTATACACTAAAAAATGATTCCCGAAGCCCGAACCCTAACAAGCCCTTACCCCAAACTCCAATTCGGACAAGCCCCCCATCCAGGTTCCGCAGGCTGCTCCGGGAGCAAAGGCCAGAGGCAGCTGCAAGAAGGCCAAGACGACGAAGTAGGATCCGGACTGAGTGTGAAGCTTCGACTTTTACCAGATTTGAAATTTAGTTGCTCAAACCGTGACATTCGGTGTATCAGCCTGAGCCATGTGCTTTAGGGTCCTATGTGAGCTAGGCGCTTTAGGGTCCTATGTGAGCTAGGTATAGTACAGATCCAGATGTAGACGATAATATATAGCTAGTAAGATGGCCTCGGCTGTTGCATCGATTGCATTGCATTGCATACACGTTGATATATCAACGTATTGCACTTAGCTGCCCGATGTGACACCTGTTAGGCTTCATGTAGGGTCCTTGGGTAAACAGGTTTAGTTTGCATATAGTGCTAGTATCGAAGCCTTCTGAAGTCGTATCATATGTAGTCACACTAAATGACTTTCCAGGTACGAGTATACTAGGGGATCGGAGTGCCTCCCAAGCCTAGCAGAAGTGTTTGGGGCAAAGTGAGATTTCGTGGCTGTGATCCCCGAAGTGGAGGTGCAGCCTCAAGCTGTTGGGAGCTACAGTGATGTGCCAGCTATGCAGAAAGATTATTAACTGTGCTGGAGAGCCCCATTCTTAGCCAGTAGGATGCCTAGAAAACTTAGATGCATGCATGTGCTGCAGTGTGTTTGACATGCTCCAGAGCCTGGTGTGCAACTATAGGGCTGGGGTCTTGCGCAAGCACGCTTCAATCTCTTATATGGTGGGGTTTCGGGGTAAACTCGGAGATATATGACTGTGCTTTGCAATTGCAATTAGTGCAGCATGGAGCGGGATGCATCTGGTCGACGAGCACTGCCACTGCAACTGTCAGCCACCAGTACAGCATTGCTGTTTCTGATGCATGTTCCCCCACTTATGAGACTCGACTGAAATTGATTTCCCGCATATCAGGACTTATCATCTGTAGAGACTGTTACCCTCCGGACTGCAACAAGCCAACAACTTGCATGCCGAGGGTGCATGCTGCTGACTATGTGGCACAGCGCAGTGCCAGTGGATACGACCTGGGCCATGAACGTGCAATCTGGCAGCAGTCCCAAGATCAGGCTACTGATGTACAATGCTAGAAAGTTCTATCATCTGTACATGTTGTATACACATACATGGCAAATGACATGTCTGATCAGGATGTTCAATGCACTGAGCTATTTTGTGGAGTTGCCGCTGTAGCAGCTGGTTTCCGAGCCTTCACTGCACATAGCCTAACAGCATGCATGCAGCCTCCCACTCGAGAGTGCACACCAAGGGAAGCGACAGCACAAAGCGTTCCAGAGCTGAGATTTGCATTCGATTCGGTTATGACTAGCCCTTTCATGCTACAAACCTAAATCTATAGAGTGCTGTACTGTGATGTGATTCGGTGTGCCCGCGTCAGGCTGACTTATGACCGAACCCGGTACCACGATCAGGACCTGGAGACCACCCTGGGGTTCTTCCTGGCTCTACAGTCCACTTTGAGGGTTCGAAGACAAGGTCTTCTGTTTTTGGGAGTCCCATGTGCGTCTTTCTCCTGGATAAGCTCATCCAAACACAAGAGGAAGCCTCATATGCCACATGGGGATTTGGGCCAGCCATTTGTTGTTACCGGCAACAAATTATGCACTCGAGCAGTTCTCCTTATTCTAATCATGGTGGTGCGAGCTGGATTCTATTTTATTGAAAACCCGCTTCGGTCGGCCATCGTGGATTTCCCATACATACGATATCTGTTTCAGCTCCAACATTTGAGCTGCCGCTTCCTCGAAACCCGCCTTGCACGATGGTGCCCTTGATGCGTTGTGTGTGTGGAGAGTCTTTGCTGCACCGCTTTTATGCCGAACCCTTTGCTTCAATCAGGTGGATGGGTGTTTATCACCATTGGTGTCCTAAGCCAAGTTTGGGCATCAGCAATTGGTGGGGTGCTCAGTCCTGCAATCAGCCTCGTATGATCACGACTTGTAGCCTCACATATATGTCATGACCATGTAGCTGAGTCCCTGGTCGGTGAAACTATACGTGAAGCTGACCAAGCAGAAGCGTGCCGAGATCCAGACTAGAGCTACGGCAACACAAAAAAAAACAGTGACCCGTACTGTATGTAAGAACACCGGAAAAAAAAAGTGCCACTCAGCTGCAAAATATCCGTAGTTTAGCATATCTCATTTGCGCCTGAAAACCAAGAAGTTAATCTACCCTCAAACTCCAAGTGCTAATTGAGGACGGGAGCGAAAGATCTGGTCGGCTCCGGTGCATATCCAGCAGAATTCGGTGATCGGATCGCTGAACTTCATGATGAATTTGTGCCTTGGCTTGGGTTTAGGGATCAGGGCCTTGAAATTAGTGTCTAGGCCCAAATTTGTGATAGGATTTCGGTTCTAGTTATAGGGTCGGGTCCATGGGTTATTGTCGACGACTTCTGATCTTTTCGGAGTAAAGTATTACCAAGTCCTACCATTAATGTTGGAAGATTGGGGTTAGATGGCTGTAGGTTTGGGGGAACCAAGCCCGGGAGTAGGGCAGCAGTGTTGCCCGATAGATTCTAGCTAATTACAGTACTTATATATTATACATATGTCAAATCATAGATCTAGAAAGATCGTAATTAAAATTAATAACACCATACACATATAGCTGAAATACTGGGTCTCGATCTTTGGACTTGGTGTCTGTACTTTCGGGGTATTCCGGGCCTCAGGTGATGCTGCCCCAATTGGTAGCCCTTCAGAACAGATTGTGCGGTTGAACTTCTGGCTTGCACACTAGAAGCTCAGGGTATAGGGTATCGTAGAATTCTCTCCAGCTTTTCTTATAAGGACAATTGTGTCAAGACTTCGATGCTGTAGCTGGTTACCCCTTCAGGTTGACTTGAGGCTTCAGGAGGGCTAAAGGTATATGTAGATCCAATGTGCCTAGTGCAGTGAATTCAGGTTATGGGACCAACTAGGATTATTAAAGATCATTGTTGCTTTGATGATCATGAAGGCCTGCAATCCAAAGTCCTGAACCATGAACCATAACGCCTACACCCGACACCCCCAAACCCTAAAGCCCTAAACTCAGAACCATTCTCACATCTCTGGTTTGTGGTAGAATGGTCACAACCCATCGATCGTAGTTCCCACATTGCTAGCACCATACCATATCATAGGCAATTAAGACTTGAACAAGGCTGCTCATCAGGAAATTTCAGACCCCAGATAGAAACTTGCAATTGTAATGGGCCTCCCACTTTGCACCCTTTAGGACTTAGGCCTTGTAATAATATGCTAGTCAGATACTAGAGTGCTAAGATCGAGAGTCGATGTCTCGATGTCAAGACTCTGTCTGTGCCGAAGATCCAGCCACGGTATTCTGTATGTGGTGCATTGGATCGGGCCAAGACAAAGCTGGCCCAACATATGACAGATGGTCTGCTTGGCACTTAAACCATCGACAGACTGATGGAGAAAAATCAAGTGGTGCAGCTGCATGACAGTGATGTCACGCAGTGGACGAAGTGATGCCCACATGCCGGTCAACCACTGGCTCATGCCACATCCTATTGGGGACCCCCCCCTGCTCCCACCAACGTAGGTATAAGCTGCCCTTATAAGTACAGCCCAAATAACGATCCCAGCCCTAGCTAGCTAGAGATTCGGAGCAGCCATTGAAGTCGTGGGGTTGACCAATACATGTACAATGTCAAGCTAGAATTAGGGTAAACCCTTTGGGGTTTAGGGTTATGGGTTGTTTATATTGAAACTAAAGCTAGAGATACCCCATGCGCGCATTCATGCTTGTGGCTTTATAGGCCATGTAAGATTGGTGGGGCTGATCCGAATTAATTCGAACATAATCAATAATTCATTGGATGCTACGAACCACAACCCTGAAATGCAATAAGCCGAAACCTATGCCAGGCAACCATTGGGTGATATAGTAGCCAAACCTCAAAACAGTTCAACTCCAAATCACAATCTTGAGAATGGGGGGACTTACCATCCGAAGACTCAAGTTTGGGTAGTTTCAGTAGTTGGACCCCTCAGAAGCACTTCAACCCCAGACCCACACTTGGCTTCACGTTGTGGGAAGCCCTCTGTCTAAACCCTATGTACAGATCTGAAATCCTAATATAGTGTCTTAATGCACCCACCCTTAACCGCTACCTCAGCCTGCAACCTTGGGTCCCTGTCTAGCTCCCTATATAACCCACGGCCACGACTTTTATAACCAGTACAAGCAATAATAAGGTGGCGGTGTCAAAGGTCCGTCACATTGAATTCAGGTTGTAGGGGCAGCGTGATCATGAGTATGTCGAAGCAAATAATCAGTTGTCAATATGTAGCCATGTATGCCTGTAAAAATTTAATCGTTGAACCCATATGTCATGGTCCGAGTGCAATGCAATTGCAGTATAATTAAATACAATAATGAATATATGCATACTATGGTAAAGCTATGGCCAAATGTATACCCTAGTAACAATAATATGCTCTCCCAAATAATATAATAACATACAGACTACCCTAACCCCCTAAACCCCCTAAGTCCCCGCCTCGGCCCTCTAAACACCCTAAAGCACCTAAACCCTCAACCCCAAACCCCCAAACCCCCAAACCCTAAACCCACATCCGAAACCCTAATCCCTAGCCTAAACCTTAAACGCTAAGCCCTAGACCCTAAACTAGGTCCCAAAGTCTCGGAATCCCAGGTGGCGAGATTGCTGCCCTCGGCAATGGATTTGCAGAGGCTGCTTCAGCAGCTGCGAGGTGGCACCCTGCAGGTGCCGAGGTTGCAGGGTTTATTTGTGGACTTCAGCATTGGCAGACCCACTCATGTACCAATCAAATTCTGAGGTACCTGAGCTACCTCCGGATTGTGACAACTGGAAAGAAGCTGACTTGGAGCCTGTAAAGGAATATCTTTTGGGAGCGGTTGTGGAAGGAACTTTCAAGCCGGATCCGAATGTTCCTTGGGACACGAAACCCATCATGTGATTACGCCTAGATCTGGACTGCAGGGACATGCATAGGAATCGTGGATTGGGTTTAGGGGTCTGCTGGCCTGCCTGGATGGATATTCTTCCGCTTTGACTGCACCATGACCTCAGATCAGGCAGAGGGTGTGATAGTAACAGGACTTTGTAGTATATAGCAGTAGTATAGTGGTGGTGGTAGTAGCACTTGCAAGCTATATACAATCTAGCCATAGGATCCGGAGTAGGAGTAGGAGTGCTTGTAGCAATCGTAGTAATAGTACTCGAACTCCGAAGCAGCATTTGTTTAACAACATCAGCTAGTACCATTATATGGTTGAACCGAAGCTAGTTGTGAGGTGGCAGCAGTGGACTAGTAGTAGCAGCAGTAGCAGTAGTAGTAGTAGCAGTAGCAGTAGCAGTAGCAGAGGCAGTAGCAGTAGCAGTAGCAGTAGCAGCAGTAGTAGTAGTTGTTGTTGTACTAGTATACTAGTACTACTGTCGATTGTGCAGTAGATGTAGCAGTAGCAGCAGCATTTGTTGTTGATTTCCACTGGGTGGAGAACCGGATACGCTTATTAACTAGCAATACGATATAGCTAAATATGTCTAACATATATTATCGCTATATATTAATACATATATATTATATGTGTGTGTACATATATACAGCAGTAGTACAGGTGGCAGTAGTATGCATATTATTATTAGCAGATACTATTTGTCGTCGTAGTAGTGGTAGCAGTAGACAATTATCACAAGTTAATTATAATTAGTTATTATAATAGAAGTAGTCGCATGCAATGTGACAGGGTATTATCCGGATCCAAGTGCTAGCAGAGGTGGCTGCTTCATGAATGTGGATCCTGAGATCATGGTGCAAGCAGCTGGTGCAGTGCATAGAACCGAAGTGTGCAAAGCTCAGCCCGGGCTGAGAAATGGAGCTGATATCCAGTTTATAATGATTAACCCAGCATTCCACAAGGAATACAAGGAACAAAGGATTATATTGGTATAGCACATGTACAGGTAGAATATGAAGTACATTGAATTATAACCAGCAATGTGATAATAATAGCAATATATACAAGTATCGAGTATGATCATAAGATATGGCATATAGGTATCTGCACATGCATGTATAACGTAGAGCTCTACATGTGCAGATACCTATATGCCATATATTATGATCATACTCGATATTTCGAGCATTGCTGGAATGTAGTAGCATAGCTATAGTGGTACCTTCGAAGTACACACCGAACCTGGGTACCTAGCAACTTTATGTCCATGTTGCAACACAGAGGGTTTGGTATATCCGGTTTATGTCCCGATCACACACGACCCGGTACCTCCCTGCCAGGGCTTCTCCACTGATGGGATGAACAATGTGATTCAACGAAAGTACAGTAGCTACAATCGTACTCGATTTGCTTTGATCGACCGATTGATATCTCTTCACTGCCTCAAAGCAATGCAATACAATCGGGAAACCTGAGAACACCTGTTTAGTTGCAGTTGTGTCTGGTCCAAATCCCAAATAGTAGGGTTTTAGATACCGAAATCCATCTATGAATGGGTTGTAGATCCTGAAACCCTACTATTTAAGTACTTGGACCCTTAGGGTTGTGTATTTATACGAACACCTAGGGCCACGATTTATGTAAGAGCATAAATATACATAGTATCCTCAGCAACATGGAGCGTAACTAAGCGTAACTTGGCGTAACTTTGGCGTGACTCTATATTGCCAAAAACCATTCCTGGAGAGGTCTTTCGAATATAGGCGTGACTCCCCCGTAACTCCGCGTAACTCTGTGTAACTGTGCATCCTCGTATATTGTCATTTGGGCTGAAACCTTCCCTGGAAGGCTTTTCTTAGAAAGATATAGGCTAGAGTGCTCTGGCCTCTTCGAGTCGGGTGCCGATGCCTAGCCTTAGCAAGCATGCTCCGAATCGGAGTGCTCCCTATCCTGCTTCGAATGGGCCTCCTGTTCGAAGAGTTGCTCGGATGACTATATGCAGGCTTATGTTATTACAATCGACATCAGCTATTCTGAAGTGAATACTATATAATATTACTACATGCTATCGAGGCTTCCTCGCGGGACTTGGATGTGTCGGCCGAGGTGGCAGCAGCTCTAGGCCGGAGGCTTCCACATATGTACGGCATGCATGCACATCTCTCATCAGGATCCTCGAAGTCTGTGTCTTATGTGTGCACATGTGCATGCATTCATGATATTCGATCTAACCTTAAAGTTTCGACTGTTGCAATTGTAGGCCAGCTGCACAAGACATGAAGCTTTAATTTTAAATTCCCAAACACCAAACCCTAGGCCTTGAAACCCTGAATCCTACACCCAAAAAAACTTTAACCACAAAAACCCTGAAACCCTGTAGCTTATATGTTAGTTCCCTGCAACCTGATAGACTATATGTGGGTCTGCTGTGCAGGCAAGAAGGCACGAGCTCCCACGGTGGCAGCCGCTGTACCGAAGAGTGGAGGTAAGATGGTGGCAACACCAGCATCTGCACGGCAAGCCTTGCAGGGCGACGGATCTGGTGGCACCCCTGTGAGGAGCCCTCCTTGCAAAAAAACGAAGTGCCCCCCTCCGATCCGACATAGTGCTAGTGGCTTGTCCGATGCAAGCAACGGCTCGCAGCAGGGAAACCCGGCTAACTAGCATCAGTTCTCTAATATCTTTATAGTAATTATAATACTTACAAATTAAGTAGCAATAAACAATAGCATGTATTATAATAGCTATATATATATATACATACAATTATTATAAGACATCATCTCGAACATGTTTTCGCTGTATAATAATTCAAATACGAATACTAGTTTAGATCTATTACAGCGTAGAGACTGTCTTCGGTGCCAGTGATGTAAGATCTAGATCATCTGAGATTGTGGAGCCGAGTATGTATACTAAATTAGGCCTGGGGGGGAGAGAGAGGGAGAGACAGAGAGAGAGAGAGAGAGAGAGAGAGATCGAGAGTGGGAGAGTGATGTAGCCGAGGCAAGGTCAAAGATATTGGCCGCATGGACACCCAGTCCACAATGCCGTGGGTGGGAATCGGAAGCCAAAGCTCCCCAGAACCGAAGGAGAGGCAGGTGCTGCTACTTGCGGACCTACTTCAACTTGACAAGGATGAGCTCGGGCAAGCATTGTTTTTCCCCACGGACAAATGGCATCTGGGACCAGGGGCAGCTAGCTTCCGGGAGTACATTCTCAACGACCTGGTGGATGACTTTGCTGAGCCGATGGTGGACACAGCAGATGGGCGCAATGTGGAGGCCTTGATGCAGGTGTACAACATAACTGTTGAACTGGTCAGGGAAGCCAAGAAAGCAGCTGCTGTGCAGGATGAGTTCCTGTCGAAAGGGTATGCTTCAGTCAAAAGCACAGCCGAGAAATCGGTGCAGAAGGTGCTCCAAGCTGCAGCAGCAGAGGCTGACAAAGAAAAGGCGCAGCGCAAGCAAGTAATGGCTGAGCGATGGCTTTCAAGGGAGATGGAGGCATTGAACCTGAGGCGTGATACTGTGACCGTTCAGGCTGCAAAAGCTGCTTCGTATGCAGCTGCCAAAGTTCATGCCCTGATCGGGCACTTGAGGACGACAGGTATGCTGTCCCAGGTTTTCTTTGAGTCTATGGAGTCCTGGCAGGAGATGGATTCGACGGTTTCCTTGGCTCAGCATGTCAAGCATGCAGAGCTGCCTGTTTCTGGAGAGAATATCCCGGAGACGATTCCCGAGGTGGAAGAGACATTACAAGAGCAACCGTTTCCGGAGGGCAACGATGGACAGCGAGCCGATGATGTTATGAGTCCACCCCAGCAGAGCAATGGGCAACCAGCTGAGGCAGTGGCAGTGCAGAAACCACCCCCAAACCCCAAACCAAACCCCCTAAGCCCCTGAACCCCCTACCTAAACCCCCCGACCTAAACCCCCTAAACCCTCCAAACACTGCACCCCCTACCTGAACCCCCTACCTCAACCCCCTAAGCCCTCTAAATCCCTATAACTTTAACCCCCCACCACAGCAGGTCAATGGGCAACCAGCTGACTCAGTGCAGAATCCACCACAGCAGGGCAATGGATCACAGCAGCCACCACAGCAGGGCAATGGACAACCAGCCGAGGCATTGCAGAATCCACCGCAGCAGGGCAAGGTGCAACCAGCTGAGGCAGTGCAGAATCCACCACAGCAGGGCAATGGACAACCAGCCGAGGCATTGCAGAATCCACCACAGCAGGGCAATGGGCAACCAGCTGACTCAGTGCAGAATCCACCACAGCAGGGCAATGGATCACAGCAGCCACCACAGCAGGGCAATGGACAACCAGCCGAGGCATTGCAGAATCCACCGCAGCAGGGCAAGGTGCAACCAGCTGAGGCAGTGCAGAATCCACCACAGCAGGGCAATGGACAACCAGCCGAGGCATTGCAGAATCCACCACAGCAGGGCAATGGGCAACCAGCTGACTCAGTGCAGAATCCACCACAGCAGGGCAATGGATCACAGCAGCCACCACAGCAGGGCAATGGACAACCAGCCGAGGCATTGCAGAATCCACCACAGCAGGGCAATGGGCAACCAGCTGACTCAGTGCAGAATCCACCACAGCAGGGCACTGGATCACAGCAGCCACCACAGCAGGGCAATGGACAACCAGCCGAGGCATTGCAGAATCCACCACAGCAGGGCAACGGACAGCCAGCCGAGGCATTGCAGAATCCACCGCAGCAGGGCAATGGATCACAGCAGCCACCACAGCAGGGCAATGGGCAACCAGCGGAGGCATTGCAGAATCCACCACAGCAGGGCAATGGGCAACCAGCTGAGTCAGTGCAGAATCCACCACAGCAGGGCAATGGATCACAGCAGCCACCACAGCAGGGCAATGGGCAACCAGCGGAGGCAGTGCAGAATCCACCACAGCAGGGCAATGTGCAACCAAAGGCAGTGCAGAATCCACCACAGCAGGGCAATGGATCACAGCAGCCACCACAGCAGGGCAAGGGCAATGGGCAACCAGCTGAGAATCCACCACAGCAGGGCAATCAGCAGCAAGCCGATGCAGTACAGAGTCAGAGCAACAGTGCAGGTGCTGTCCAGGTGCAGTGCTCAGTCGTTTGGATTGTGGTTAATGTGGCGTCGTTTGGAGTCGGGTTATAGTTAGTACTAGTGGGTATGTATATATATATATATATGTATGCATTTTATAGAATAACTAAATACTAGCATAGAATAACAGCAACAATTATTAATTAATAAGTATATTATAATTTATCATAATATGTGTATATATATATATATACAGTAGAAGCCAGAAAATTGGAACATGGATTTAGGAGGATTAGTGCTAGGATCCCTGTTATACTTTACTTTAAGGGCATGAGGATAATGATGTTCCAACTTTCTGGCTTCTACTGTATATATATATATATATACAATATTATTAGACTAGCTTCATCTTGCTTTGTGTTGCAACTTAAATACCTCTGAGCCCTAATCGCCTAAACTAGTTGCCCGGATTCGAGCCCGATGCCCCCTAGACCCCTTTGGTGCAAATGTGCTCACCAGGTGCCTACCCAAGCTATCGACTGTGATGAGATCGATGATGATGAACTGGTGAGCCAACTGGAGGCTGCCCAGCTACAAACAAATAATATGTTTAATGGTTCTGGCTACCGATGTTATCCTGATTGAACAACCCCTGCAGGCAATGCTGGCCATGAAGCAGGAGCCCGAGGATCAATCGTTCACCAAGGTGGAGGCCAAGAGTCCTGACAGGAACGGGGGCTCAAGTATCGGGGCGGCTGGGGCAGTTGACCTTTGTTCAGATGACCCCTACTTGGATGCAGTCGACCTTGGTTCGGGTGACCCCTCTTTGGATGCCGGAGTGCAAGCAAAAGCTGCTGTGGATAGTGCATTGCGGAGACTGGCAACGGGTGACATCGAGGACCTTCCTCGTAATCGAATCAAATCAATACATCGTAATTTCGAGTCTATCCAATATTTAGTAGCATATTGAAGATTCGTCGATCCTACCTAAAAACCTCTAATCCTCTAATTACTGTGTCGACACCTACAGTGTGCAATCATATGCAGGAGAAAACCCGCCTGGCAAAGCAACAGGTCCAAAAGCAGATTGAGAAGCAGCCAGCGCCAGCCGTGAATCAGCAGCAGATCGCAGCATCTGAGCTTGATGGAGAGGAGCTGGATGAACAGGATGATGAGGAGGCCAGGATTGCTGACTTAGCAAGGAGGTCGGCCCGTGCAAGAATGATGCGAACTCTGAAGCGAGCCCTGTCTTACTAAATTAAATAGCCACACTGCAACTCAAGCTATAGTGCAAACAAAATTAGGTAGAAGTTACACGAAAACTCTAGTGGAATCCACTGTGGGGTAGACTATTCATAGCCCGTGCTGTTAGGCTTAAATAGATTTGTGTTCGGTTTAGGCTGGCATTCCTTATTATTATTGCACAACCCAGGTGATGATCTACCTCCTGCCATTCGGCAGAAAGCAATTCAAGCCCGCAAGGGTAGCTTGGACATTGATTTCATGTGTTGTTTTGGTGTAGCCTAGCTATATATGCTATAGCTAGTGTTCGGCCATGATATAATAATGCCACCAACTAAGATCGGAAGTATGCGGACTTGCTGGATGAGTTTATTCGGTGTGGTGAGGTTTGGACCAGCAGCAGCCTGGTGCAAAACTCGTCATCAACTGAAAGATCCAAGCTAGCAGGAGGCCGCAGCTACAAGATGTTCAAAGACATTGTGAAGGAACACGGACAAACCGACGCCGAGGGTCTACGCGAGGACAAGAAGGAGAAACAATCTACATTGGGTGACTTCCAACCGGGGGTGCCATTCTGGTATCCGCATCCGGACTTTCCCAAAAGCCTTGATCTTTGGACTTATGTTATGATATGATTTCGATAAAGTACCTTTAAGTTTGCCTGTTGTTACTCTGATGATGGGCTCTTGAAACTTTGAAAGCTTTGCAGACCTGAGGCTCACGAATTGTTCCTCTGTTTCGATGGCGCTACTCTTTCGACATTGAACGAGAATTCCGTGCACACTGAGGAGAGTGTGGCTGTGAATCTGGACAGTGGATTGACCCGTGATCTGAGGTGCCCTTGACGGTTTATGACCCCACTATTCGGTCTGAGCTTGTGGCTAGGTTTGTTGTGTACTGTAAATCCGCTAGAATACAGATCTAGATAGTGGTAGTACAACTTCCACATTAATGCAACAAGCTTTGCCAAGTCTAAGTCCCAGAAGTCCGAGAAGTGTCAAAGCAGAGGTTAGACCTAGTAATTTATAATTATTAGTATTATAGTTACATAGTACATTTTAATTATACAATTATAATAGTATAATTGTAGCATTATTATACTAGTAATGAGTAATATAATTTATACGATACAAATTTCATATACAACTAGCACACTCCTCACCCCAATAATCAAGACACCTGGATGCTGAATTGGGGCCCATTAGAAAAAACCTTCAACCTTCTTCATCCCAGGTCCGGTCTGCAGCCGACTGTCTCGGATCCCACCGGATGTGGAAGGTCCTTGCAGCCAGCACTCAGCTCCGATAGCCTTGGTGGAACACCCGGTGGCAAAGGCAAAGGAAAGACCAAGACGAACCCCAAGGGCAATACCGAACCCAACAAAGCGAAGAAGGCCCCCAACTACGCTGGCAAAGCCAACGGGAAGGTGAAGCTGGGCCGAACTACCTTGACCGATGCCAAGTATTGGATAAGGACGATCCACGATGACCAGAAGATCCCGGACCCCAGCAAGCGCAAAGTGCACCTTACCTAATTATAAAGCCTAATAATTGTGAGGTAGTTAGCTAAATCTAGTGTACTTATTGTATAGTCTGCATTCGTATTCTATTGCAATGCATTTTAAAAATATCTAAACACAGTTAGGCCTTATATTTAAAGCGATGCCACATAATTTCACATCCGAAATTAAACCTAACTCCCATCGGAAGTCCACTAGCCACCAACAAGCCCGAAGCTATCCAGTGTCCCATGGGCCATGCTCCACCATTGCCCTAAGCCCTCAGCCCCTAAGCCCTTCCCCCTAAAAGCCTAACCCCTTAAATCAATGTGTTAACATCCCAGGTCCGGTGATTTGGCCAAAGGCTACATTTCCCAGATCCACCTGTACCAGAGCCCGATGGAAAAAGCAACGGAAGCCTTGGATTGGAAACTGGTTGAAGGTGTAAAGGACGAGGCCACGTTAGCCCCGCTCGTGACTACCCTCGACACTGCTGTGGAAAACTATGGCAATGCTATCCGCCCAATCAAGGCACTCTTCGTTGCCCAGCTGCATAATTGCCTTCGGCCGTGGTTTTCGTTTGATTCCCACTAGCAATGTCTTATCATATCATATCCGATCTAAGGCTGAGCCTGACCCCAACAAGGCCTCTAAGAGTGGTGGCTCGAAGAAGCAAAAGGGCCCGGGCAAATCTGCCTGAAGAGTGCATGGGGCCACTCGTTGATTTTGGGATCCGGATTGCACTATACGAACACGTGTGAGATATCACATGTGCTGGTATGTGAGTGGAGCCATTCGGTCATGCATCCGACTGCCCCAGCTGTACAAATCTATAACAGCAATAAGTCCTGGCCCTGAACCCCGCAAATGTAAAACCCGTACATTGGCAGGTTGTGCTTGAGCAGGGGTACATCAGGCTTAACAAAGCTGGCTAGCACAGTCGGTGAGTGACCTTAGTTCATGGCAAAGCAACACCAATTGCAATTGCAAGTACAGTGCATCCTTGTGTTAGACAGACTTGGGCAGAAAAGCCCTTAGTGTGGGGTGTGTTACCGTGCATCAGTGAAGCTACGATGCCCTCACTGACAAAACTGGGACCTTTGCCTGATTGCCTTTCATGCAATGAGCTTGGAAAGTGCACAGCCTGGCCACTCTGACCCTTGAACTGAAATCAAATTGTGCCCTGCGCAGATGGCCTTCGATACCGTGCGGGTCATCTATGCCAGCAATTGCACTCGATGATCTCAGCTGGGGACTGATATCTATGCTCTAATATTAAGGTTTTGCTTGGGTGTGCAAGCTTGTGTTCGATACTTCTATGATGGGTCCGATAAGGCTTTTGACCTAGTGGTGTGGAGTCAATTCGGTGCTTCGGTGTTTAAGGGATTTGGGGCTTGTATGTGTGTTGGGGAAACGGCCATGTTTGGGCTGGACATTGATGATGGTCCAACGGTTGTGATGCACCCCGACACTGAACCCTAGCTTAAAACCCTACAGCCCTAAAGGCTTGAATCCCTGCTGCAAGTGTATCATGATCAGGCTCAAGTATCCTATAATAGATAAATATAAATCTTGAACTGTGACTAGCTATAGAGCCCTGAACACTGTATGTATGACACCCGAAGGAACTAAGTACTTATATATTAAGTATAATTAGGCATACCCAATGCAATAAAGAGTGAAGGACATCAGCTACACTTCGGCCCAGCGTGTGGCCCATGCTGCTGTGCAGGACTTCCCGACATTACAGCCTGGTTGTTTTAAATTCTTGGCCACTGTATTTACACGAGACCCATCAACTAAATTTAATCATATTATAATTTTACACAAGTCTAGCTAGATGCTATGAGTATCTAATAACCCGTTCAGTACACTTGCTCAGCTTAGCACCCGATGCTCGAACCCCAGCACAACATCATTTGCACCAGGCATGTTTAACCTCCAACTGAAGTGTTGTCAGTATTGATATATACATACCCTCATCCCTTAAAACCCGGATCCAAAACCCTGAAAACGGAGCCCGTGTACCCGCAGACCCCCAATAAACCTCCAATCCGAAATTAACTGCAGGACTTCGCTGCCAATGATTTCCTCCCCGATGGCGGATTGAATGCCTTGGCAACCGCAGGGGCGGAGGGTATGCATGCTTCGAACATCGAGCGCGATGTTCTTCGACGTACGACGCCGGCCGGTTTCCAAGTGTGGAACTTAGTACGTAGCTATATAACTTAAGTACTAGTACTAAAGCTGTGAACTCAGCTGTATCGAATCGAGTTCGAATCGAATATCTCACTAGCTCTAGCTGAAGGTGCCGATCCGACAAGTGTCGGTTCCTGTACGTGTACGTGACAAAGGAACATGGAAGGTTGTGCAGCGGATACTTGGCTCAATAAAGTATATGCAATCATGATCGTCTATGTGCATGTGCATATGTCGTAAATACAAATAATCGACTAGATAATCAAAAACTAGATGGAGTGTGATCATATGTGGCACCCTGCAGGTCAATGCCATTGGTGTTGCCACATGACATCCTACATGGATTACATGCAACAGGCCGCTTGGAGAAATTATCCCCAAAAGAAGCCATCCACGAGTATTGGGAACATTTCAAAGCTCATGAGTCAAGCCACATTCAGTGGCCGATGGCAGCTGACCGCAGCATGGTACCCATCGGCATCCATGCCGACGATTGCCGGTACACCGAGCACGGGCAGAAATTGATAGTGGTTTCAATGAACTTTTTATTGGATGGGGAGGTTCAGGATCGCTACCCGTTGTTTGTCATCAGGTGTGCCACTTATCTGATATGAGTTATATTAATTTTCATTGATGTTGGGTGTTCCGCTGGTGATGTGGCCATCGACAATGCCCGAGGCTTTAAGCACTGGCTTTGCGACCCTCCAGGCCTACATGCGTCCTGTCACCTGGCTATTTCTAGATCTTGGTAATCAATGGCTGTACGATACTAGTTTTCAATTGTTTGACTGTCTATAATGTCTAATGATATTTTGAAGTAGTACGAGAAAATACAGCTAAGATAGCCGCATCCTTCAACTTGGCTTACCTGGGAATTCGTCCGCTGCCTGACTCCGTGGATGTGGACAACTTGCTACCTGAAGCCATGATCGATCCACCCTTCGACTCAGTCGAGCACTATCCTGCATGCTACTTCAGTGAAGTACGAGGCGACTGGAAGATGATGAAGGACCTGTCTACTGACTAATGTGTGTACATGTACATGTAACAAAATAGCTTTACAATATTTTTGGGGGCCGGTTGATTCGAAAATTAATTAGTATCGTAGATAATCTTAGAGCCCGGACCTTTGACCCTGAAATTCCTGGCTGATTTGACATTTTATAGTGCTTAAACAACTATCCTCTCTCTAACCCCCATTTACTACACTCATTCACTCAATGCCCACACCCATGCCATAAAGAAAACCAATAAATAACCCTACAGGAACTGCTGAATTTGGGGGTGGGATGGAACAGCAAGTGTCTGTGCCATCACTGTCTGGTATCCGACAGCAACTACTTGAAGTTTCCCAGCCAGCTGTTCTACCAGCCACGGCGGTCGTGGAATGAGTTTGTGGATGTCTGCAGACCTTTGGATGGTCAGAGAAGTGACGAGCCTCCATAATCAGTACGGTTATTCGATGATTTTAAGTCTGGCATCTCGGGATTAAGCATGTTTAGTAAACTGACACATAATAAGAATAATATGTAGATTAGCATATATGCATCATTTGCACTCTATCTAAGGCCACCTGTTGGCCATCCGCGGCTTTCACCATTCCTGCCTACGGTGGTGCACCATGCACAGTATCAATTTAGGCATTTGTCACTGGGCAGTGGCCTCTTCCCTGATCAGTCTTTTGAAGATTCCTGCTACTGGGGTGCAAGGCATTTTTGGTGTAAACAGAGTTTTCCAGCAATAAAATCATGGTCCCACAATGCCTGTGAGGATTCTTGCTGAGGATTTGTGGCCAGCGCCACCCCGAACCCAGGCCAAAGACCGGTTGAATGTTCGATTGGCTCTGGCCTATGGTGACTTCCTTGCATGGGCCCGTGAAAAGAAAATCGAGTATCGTGGTCGCAACACATTTATTGGGATCTCAGAAGCTACATATTCTCCATATAAACGAAGCTGGGAAACCTTCACCACTGCTGTGGCCAACAGGCCCCGAACCCCTAGAACCAATGCGCCCAAAACCTGGACAACTTGATATTCTAATGCCCACTTTCACCCTAACAAGAACCATGAACCTTATAGCACATTTGCATTTGTTGCATTCCTGTTTAAGCTGATCTGAGGCACTCACAGCCGGAGTTTCATTCGAAGAATCTTCGTGATATGGGCAGTGGCTATGCAGACATGAGCATGAAGGCATACAATGTGTCTCAGTTGCATCGGGTGCTTGTTGCTTTCTTCGATACAGTATTCAAGCTCGGGTTTGACTTGTTGCCTTAGGCCCGAGTCGTGACAGGGTGGCTCTCGGATTTATTGATTTCACTTTATGCCACCTGTGACCATTGCAAAGACATGGAGTTCCAAGAGATGACCAAAGTAATGTGCCGTTGCTGCAATATAGTTTTTGCTGGGACTTCACTCTTCCAGAGTCTAGGGAGAGAGTGGGAGTGTAAGAGATTCTAGAGAGAGAGAGAGAGTGAGAGAGACAGAGAGATGGACAAAGAGTGCAGGTTTTGGCTCAACGAATATTTTCAGCGCATGGAGAAGTATGATCGATTCTTGGGCCCAGCCGAGAAAACCGGCTTGGGGGAGGCATGTGTGGCCCGGCTGTTTAATTAATTGTACGCACAGGTATTTTGCTAGCTGTTATGTCTGCATGCAAAAACCGGCAACTTCGATTCTGAAATACGGCAGCTCAGGATCTGTCGTGTCTGGCCTACGCCAATTTGGCTGTGATCTGTGCAAACCGTCAGGAGCGGCTTTGGGGATTGCGTCCCAAGTTCCATGTGACTTGCTGGCATTCGGTGTGGCCTGGTGTTCTGCAGATCTGCTGCTGTACATTTAAAGACCGAGGCATACCAAGAGATAACACATATTGCCATGCTGGATGGCAGCCCCGATAGATTTAACAGATTTGTGATTTTCAAGTTCGAGGTTCGCGAATGAACATAACCGGAGCTAAAATCGATCGGTGACCCCAGGACAAAATCCAAAATATCATCACACCTTTCGAGACGAGTCCTACATGGGGACATGCAAAGGCAGGTCCTGCATGAAGACTTCTTAGCATCATGATGCCATAACCAGTGTCGGTTATTTATAGAGCTGTGTATGCTGCTGGAAATATGTTGCCAGGCATCGCGAGGATGTGCCACAGAGGAAGCTTGGAAATGAGCTTCACAAGACGTGTCTATGGCCAGTGACTCGACTGCACTGGGATTTGTGTCCAGTTCGATTTGTCGCATTCTAGACTTGCACTTGCAGCCTGCGCTGCATGAGGTTCCCAGATATGCCATAATTCATGCGAGACGGTCGATGTGATTGCTGTGTGGTACACGACAGTGATCTACGATCGAGTGCATGTGCAATCGATGCAAGATTTCGCAAGTGAGTGCGAAGGAAAACTGACTGGCGTTTGTTCAGAGCTGGCATATGTGAAGCATGACCTGTGATGTCATTGCTTTTGTTTGCATGTGCATGACCCAGTAATATGTATATATACACATTATTCTAGCATGTTCCTACATATACTTATATCCGATATATCGAAAACACACCCAGAACGGTCTTATGTGCCTAACATGCTCCAGCGAGACATTTCCCGCAGAAGCCGCATATCTTGATACCTTTGGACCCTCTGGGATAGTAATAGTGGTGATGATCGTAACAGCTTAAGTGGTAAAAATACGGATACGACCAGGACTGATAATACTCACAATACTAACACTGCTAGGTTAATAAATAACCTAACAGGTAAAACATAACATGACATTAATAGGAATACTAATCATGACAGTGAGACTATTCAGATAGTAACAATGATAGTACTACTGATACTAATACTACTTGTGCTAATAACTAACAGCAATGGTAGTGAACGTCTACCAGCATACAGACGGACATCGCGATTGCCCTTCATCTGAAGTAGGATGCCCGGCAACCTAGGAATAAAAAGGGCTCCTTTTTTGGTATTGGGTTACTTTTATAAGGAACCTAGGACTACAAAAAGGGAATAAGGGTGCTACTGGGCATCCTAAAACAGGTTAGGCTTTTCAATTATGGTAGGACTAAATAAACCCCAATACCTACTCAGCTACTAAGACTAAACCCTAAATTACAAGGTAACCGAAAAGGGACCATAATTTTGACAACTGCCCATCTGAATTTCCAACCCTGTACTTGGAGTTTCTGCTCGGTCGCGGGGCGATCCTGCCGCCTCGAAAGATGTTGAGACACAGGGCGTAACTTTAAATACTATACTGAACTTAGAACCCCAGCAACAATTATATTTTTAGCTGTTTCTTGGGGATGATAATAACCAAAAATTTAAAAACTATTTCTTAATTCCCCCTTATAATAACCAAATTTTTTTAATAAAGAACTATTTCTAAGTACCCCTAAGTAAAGAGCAACCCTAAGGCTCCTAAGAGGGTCTTGGGCTTTCTGGGGGAGGGTTTCGGCTTTGGGGGGGCTACCTGTAGTCTCCATTGTAGTTCCTTTTTTTGGTTTAACCAATTTTATATTAGGGATCCCAAAAGGTAACCCCGGTCCGGGATCTCACTACAAGGGTGCAGGAGCCTGAAGAAAAGCCTTAAATCCTTTCTGATAGATAATAACAGCCTAAAACTCTAAACATTAAAACCCCCTAAACCCTCAAGCATCCTAAACCCTAAAGCCCTAAACCCAAAGCCCTCATAGTTCTTTGCCTTGAGCCTTACGGACTGACTTCGGTCAACCAGGGCTCCTGCACTAGATATGGAGGTCTTATTAGTTATAAGTAACTAGAAGCTAGCATAGGGTTTTGGGGCCCAGTTTTCTGTCATCGTAGGAAGGAACACCCAAACTAGTATATAGATAATTACCAAGGCCCCCTTATTAGACATAGAAGCCTGGAAGCAAGAGTTTTAGAAACCCCTGAACCGTAAAAGCTCAAAACTCTGAACTCGAACCCCCAAGCCTTGCAACCCCTAGACTCCCCGCCCTTTTCCGTAGATTCTGTTTTTCGGACTCCCTAAACTCTCCCAACACCTTAGAAGCTGCCCCCACCCTGTAATAGTGACTATAAGGATTATATTAGGGCCCTATTATATTCCTATTATACCACTATTTCAAGGTGGGGGCTTCTAACCAACACCCAAATCCTCAAGCCTTAGCCGTAGCCCTAAACCGACTCCCAAGACCCGTGCCTCTTTCGATCGAAATCCGAAACGGATAATGAGTGCATTCACTGGCCGGCTGTGATGTCCTTAAGGAACCCCACTGACTCATCGGCGGCATCCTCCGTTTGGGGCTGTCCGGTCTCATTTCAGGGCCTCCAAAATTAGACTTGGCTCTGGCTCTGCGTATAGGGCTCTGTTAGACTTCTACAAGGGTTCTAATATAGAAGGCTCAATACTTAGAACAGGGTTTTGGGCCCCATTGTACTATAAATACAATAAGGAACCCCCAAAATAGTATAGATAATTATTAAGGCCCTTATAAATTACGTGGGTTCAGGGTTCAGGGCCTTAGGGCTTCAGGCTTGTAGGCTTCGGTGTTTGAAGTTCATTCTGCAAATAACTAGTGGCTACTTAGGGTTCAACAGCAGTTAGGGTCTTACCCATAGGCCCCAAAGTAGTTCCTTTTTGGGATTACCTTATAGGATTCTTACTTATGAACCCCAAAACGGAACTACTTTGGGGCCTTATGGTAGACTCCTTCAAGACCCAATAACAAGGTACCTGGAAACATAGGTTTACAAACTACTCCGGCTCCTAGGACGCAGGATTTGGACTGCCAGGGTTGCGCCTGAGGTACTCAGAGGATCAGGGGACGAGGGGACTAAGGTCATACCCTAAACCCTAAACCCTAAACCGTGAAATTAGACTTATAACTGCTTATAAGCCCAATTAAGGTACTTATAACCTTACTTACCAAGGCCCATGATCCTCAAAGTAAGGGGCACTATGAAGGGGACTTAGTATAAATGGGGTTATATTTTGTGCAGTCAGATTTTTCCGTCGAGGGTTCGAAATCTATACAGAACGGGGGATCCATAGGGGTTCAGGGTTTCAAGGATCAAGGGACGTAGTAAGTAGGGCTATAAGTATAGTCTATGTAAAGCCCTAACCGGGGGTAGGCTGCGTTCATGGCTGCCTGCAGCACCAGCACACCTTCTTTTTGAGACGGCCTGAACGCATACGCTTCAAAAAAGTCCCAAAACCCCAAACACCAATCCCCAGTTGCCAGAACTCAGAACCCCAAACCCTGGACCCTGATGCCTACACCTAAAGCCTAAAGATCATCCGAGCGTCGACATCGTAGGCTTCACCGTTCTTTCGGAAGATAGAAGGAGTTCCGAGCCCCGGCGTGCCCAGCCTTCCGCGCTTTCGCTTGGGGGTCGTAGTGTTCTGAGGGGCTGAAGAGTCCTAGTGCTTAGGGCTTCGGGATCTTAGGAGTCTCATAGGGCTCCGGGTTTCGTGTTTAGGGTTTCAGGGCTTAGGGGTCTAGAGGTTCAGGAACTAGGATTTAGGGCATTAGGGCTCAGGGTTTGTGTTTAGGATTTCAGGGCTTAGGGGTTTAGGATTTCAGGGCTTAGGGGTTTAGTGGTCTTAGGAGTCGTAGGGTCTGGAAATGGCACAAGAGAGTGTTAGGTAGTGTTACGGGCGATACTTTCCGGGATAGTGATACCCTACTATGATACATGTAGAGCCCCTACAGTTACTATAATCGGTACTTAGGACGGTTTTCCCAAATCATAATTAGAGTTCTGACTACAGATCAATGTAGAACCCCTACATTC
This sequence comes from Symbiodinium sp. CCMP2592, assembly GCA_905221615.1. Lineage (NCBI taxonomy): Eukaryota > Dinophyceae > Suessiales > Symbiodiniaceae > Symbiodinium > Symbiodinium sp. CCMP2592. The sequence goes on along the minus strand of CAJNDT010005907.1, from coordinate 140,182 downwards.
TACGAACTCTATAGGCGCTTGGGGGGTCTGGGGGAGTCCCAAGGGTCCTAAAACGGTGGTAATAAGGCTAGATGTTTAGGTTTAGGGTTTCGGGCTTAGGGTCCCCAAACGGTGGTATAAAGGCTTAGAGGGTTTGGTTTTACATGCCGGGCTTTCAATTGGGGGGTGAGTTAGGGCAGCTTCTTTCGAGGCTCCTTCAACCTTGAATTCTTGCTGGCCGAGAATCGCAGAGGACGTGGGCAAGGCCATGTAGTTTCCAATGCGTTGGATCCTTAGACGTCGGTACTAGGCTAAAAAGGATTAGAAGGGTTCCTTTAAAGTGATCTATAAGGGAACTGCAGTGGTTTAGGGCTTAGGGCTTTCCTCTGGTAGGGTTTAGGATTTAAGGCAGATTCTGTTTCCCCCAGGCTTCCGGAAGGATCAAAAAGTAGATCCCCTAGTTTGGCACCCTATACAGTCCTTTACGACTACAGTTACTGTTAATTAAGCAAGCACCAGGATGTAGGGTTTTCGATTTGGGGGTTTCCGAAATATAGGGGACCCCAATAAAGTACCCTAAATAGTACGATCCTTATTATAAGGACCCCCAAATAAGGTACCCCTAATTCTCGGAAGCTCCCATTTAGGGTTTGAGAGCGGTCGGCCGTGGGATCGACCCTTCTTGTAGGTTTTAAGCTTTCGGTTGAGACTGGTGCGCCACGAAATCACGCGCAGCCAGAGCGTACCATACAGTTTCGGTTTAGGTTAGGTTCTAGGGTTTTTAACCTCGGGCTTAAGTTTCAAGAGCGCCTTAAGCTACGGCTCCATGTGCCTAATTTATAGTTACATAGTCTATACTTAGGCCTTGAAGTACCCTTTTGTAGGACCGTCTGTCCTAAGTATGTACTATATAGGTACATCGAGTATTAGGCCAAGCCTTCAACAAGATCAAGTTCAAAAGTGTCAAACACAATCTGGAGCGGCTTAGGTTTAAGGTAGACCCCGCTTACAGTAGCAGGCTAGATTAAGGATCACAATAAGGGCTATATGTAATGAAACTGCAGATCTTATCCCTAGACCAGTTTAGGGTTGAGGGACAGCCCGCAGACACTACAAGAGACTCTACGCTGAATGGCTGTATTCTGAAGTATGAATATTGTTCAACTGCTACTGAGTGTTGGCAGTATCCGAGGGGTAGGGTTTGGGAATGCCCTCCCACAAATTTCAGGTTAGGAGCCCGTGATTCTAAAATAACTTTGGAGACTGTGGGGCCTTCATAATGAGAATAGGGCTCCGGGGCATACTATGGCATACTTATCTTGGGAAACGTAAAAGGATGTTACAACTAACTATTTAGACCCTACATGAACCAAGAAATTCGAGGCTTATTGGATACGGATCTACTAGTAGTTACTAAGCCCAGAAACCCTAAACCCAAACCCCACACACACACCCGTGCCTGAGGCCTTAAATCTCAACTCCTGGAACTCATGTACATGTGAAGCATTCCTTTAGGGGTGCTCTCAACAGTTTCCTTAAGGTTTCCCTGAAGTTAAACTCTCAACCCTAAACCGTTATGACGGTCATATGCTTACAGGATCACGGGACAAAGTAGCTATAGGGCAGTGAATACGGTATGCCTATAGTTACTTAGTTACGTATAGCCCCAAATAAGGTACATGATCCTCCACGTGAAGGTACTAAACTTACACGCTGAGCATCCCAGCCCCAAAACTTTAAAGCATAACCTTCGAAATTATGGTAGGATTGTATTCACCCCACAAGTTACAGGTTACGGGTTACCTACTCAGCTACTGAGAAAATGGTACTTGGAACTCATATCCTGGGACCCAATAATCCCCGGAAGTTGATGTAGGAAGGTGATTAAGAAACCTTGGGCCTTTGTTAGGGTTCCTTGTATGAACCCTACTCTGTTGGGGTTATAGGCCCAGGGTTTCTTGAGCAGGTCCCCTCAACCTAAACCCCCCAAAGTAGAGAAAATCATAGCCCCAAACCTATAAAAGGCCATTATTCTACATACTTTTGGGGTCCCCTCAAGTTACCACTGACAGTGCATCCTGGGCGCATCTTCTGCAACTGCGAGAATTGCGTTTCCACATAAGTCTGTAGCCTGGTTTAGGGTTTATAATTTCGGGTTTCGGGTTTAGGGTTTCGAGTTTAGGGTTTACGGTTCAGGGTTTAGGGTTTCGGGTTGAGGGTTTCGGGTTTAGAGTGTGGGGTTTAGGGTTTCGGGTTTATAGGGTTTAGGAACAGGGCTTGCGCCGATGAGCTTTTTCTTGCATGAGAGGTACTGACTCTTGGAAACCCACTTTCCGGTCGCACAGCCTGCTTGGCAGGTGCTGTATGCAATATGTAGGTACTTGGCTTTCATATACCCTCAACTCTAAATCCTCATGGCACCCTCAAAGTACCCAAAGCGAGACACACGGACCCTGAGAACTAACAAAGACCGGTATCCATAGCCAGGTTGGGTTAGTAGTTTGGGCGCGATGCTCCGGGTTGGAGCAAACTCGGATCGTAGTGAGCTGGGGCTTAGGGTTCGCGGCTGTAGGGATATAGGGTTTTCACTTCCAGAACCAAGTAATTTATGGAAAGGCCCCCAAAATGTCCCGTCCAAATGTGGAAGCCGTGAGGTAATTGCCCATACAGCCTGTGACCCCTTGAGTTACTGGATAGGACCCTTTTCATGTAAGGCGTAGACCCTAAACCCTCAACCCTAAGTAAATCAGTAGAAATGGGAACGGTTCAGGGCCTGGGCATATGCTATACGCCCACAAACTACACCTACTATCCCAAAGGATCCTAGCTTCGTTGTGGGGGATGCTTTCCCAAATCATGGTAGCAGTTCTTACGATAGAAATCCTGAATTCTACTACATATGTAGGTACTTGACCACATAAAGCCCAAAAACTCAAGCCAGATCTAGCACAATGAAAGAATCCACCTCAAACTTAGGGCGCCCCAGCAGGGCGAAGCAAACCACCTCAAGGCTTCAAGTCCGGCACGAGTCCTCAACCCTCGGCCCTGAAACATGCTCCAACCGCCGAAATCCGAATCCCGCGTTGTTGTCCAGCCTTCCTTGGCTTCGCAACAGCCACCTTCAGTGCCGAGATTCCGTTTCAGGATTTCCCAAACTACAGAGTTTAATGAATCGATACCCTTCCACCCCCCCACTCTTTCTAGCACCCAAACACCCGCCAAACCCCAAATTCCGGAACAAAGTATCCTACTGGGGTAGGATCGGGCCCCGCTAGTCACTGTCACTAACTGAGCCCTAAGCCCCAGAACAAAGTAGCCTGCTGTTTTTCACCCCGATCTGGTTTGGGGTGGTTCTTTAGCAGGTCGCCCGTCCCATGCAATGTCATGGGAGCCCATGGACTTTCGGACATCATGGTTCTCCCACGTTTAGGGCTTAGGGCCAAATCAACAGGTGGGACAACCGTGTCCCTTAAGGCACACGGACTAAGGATGCTGTTGGGGTTTGCAGTGCTTTAGGGTTTCAGGTCCTGGGATTCAGGGCTTTGTTCAAAGTGCTTCGGGGGGTTTAGGGTGTTTTAAGGTTTTTGGTCCTGGGACTCAGAGCTTTGAATGCTTGCTGTTCGGCTTCTGTGGCTTTCTAGGTTTCGGGCTTCCGGGTAAGAATTAAGCTACACTTTAGGTTTTAGGGCTTCTGGGGTTTAGAGCCTCGGGTTTCCGGCTAGAGCCCGATAGATCTGTACTCTTTCACCATACTAAGAAGGCCCAAAACGCAAGTTTTATAAGCATAACGTAGACCGTACTCGGGTCATGGCACACAACCATCCCGCCCCTTCCCCCCCTCACCACCCCGCCGCCCCAGCCATCATCAAGAACAGACCCGAGAGTCGGTTTGCTTGCGGGAATTGTCAAGATTCTACAGCTTGTCAGGCATGCTGTAGGTTCATTTTGCGTATTCCATCCGATCCCCAAGGCGTCCGGGACGATTCGTTGGCTAAGGATCAGCGCATGGGATTACAGGACCTACAGTTTAGGGCTTTGATTCTTGCATTGGTCCTATAAAAAAACCCTAGTACATCATATCCACCCGTAAGAGACACTTTTGAAAGCCCTATACGGCACCTTTACAGAGCAAACGATAAAATAACAAAACATGTTGCAATGCCCTCTGCAACAGTGTAGACAAAACGCCTACCACACTTGAACAGGGCTTGTAAGACACCATCTAAACCCCAGACAAACACCACTACCCACTACCCGTCACTACCCTATGACACACCATAAGACTCCATGAAACAACACACCCTAACTCGCGTTTAGAAATCCCATTGAATTTCCCTGAGAATTTCCGAGCCCAGCACGTCTGCTCGTGGATGATCCTGAGGTCTCGCGAATGGGCAACTTCAGAAAATACGTGTACTTTATGTACGGGTCCTAAAAAGAAGGATCGGAATAAGGACCATGGGTTCTACGTCGGGCTATATGAGGCTTGACGAATTGGAACCCTATTGAGGGGCCCTTATAATCCAGGGTTCTCCTCTGGCTCGGGTGTGAGGTTCAGGACTTGCAACGGTCTGGGGTAATAGGGGCCTTAGAAGAGGGTTTTGGGGCCCATTATATTAAACGTATGACAAGGAACTCCCTAAAACCGGTATAGGAGATAGTCAAGGCTTCTATACTAACTTCTTGGATGCTCTCGTCTTGAGGTCTCCTGGGTCGCGGCAGCGTTCTGATGCATCGAAAGTCTTACAGTCTTACAGGGGCTCGAGGCATTTAAATCAAGCCCCAACTGCCCCCTAAAGGGCGTCCATCTTCAGGAGCCATGGACACTTTCAAGGATCCTCCAGATGGACACCCTAAGGGAAGCCCTTAAAGGAGCCCTTAAAGGGACCCTATATAGATCCATGAATGAGCCTTCAAAGGAGCCCTTAAGGGGACCCCCTATATAGATCTCTTAAAGGAGCCCTTAAAGGCAGCCTTAACTGTACCGTTAGAAGGTCTCGAAGTGAACTTCGGAGCTCGCCGGCACGAGCCACTACCATAGAGCAGTCAATGATGGGGCTCCTTGAATGGCTCTATGAAAAACGGCCATAAATGAATAAGAATAAAGGCTTGATGCACATTATCAAAAGAACATTAAACGGATACGGGACGCGAATCCTATAAGTAATCAGAATCATTCAGGCTTTAAGCGTCTCGGGTTTGGGGTTTGATTTATCAGGTGTAGGATTGGGCTCTAAGTCGGAATTCATGAACCACCAAACCAGAAGACTTGACAATGCCTTTTCGCCTCTGAAGCGCTACAAGTATCACACCAGATTATGCCTGCCTACAACCCTTGTGATTGAGTCTTTAATATCCCCAGCTCTGAAGTCATCACAATAAAATTCCAAGCACGAAATCCAAACCCCCAACCCGAAACCTAAACCCCTAAACTAAACCCTAAAAATCTCTGAATCCCTCAAGCTTTAAAGCAACCCCAAATATTTAGAGTCCTTATAATACCCTTAAATGAACCCTAAGTCATCCCTAAACCCCTAAACCCTAAATCCCTCAAGCTTGAAAGCAACCCTAACCAGAGTCCTTATAGTACCCTTAAAGGAACCCTAAGGCATCCCTGAACCCCCCAAAAACCCCAAAAACCGAGGCGCTTCCCCACGTCGATGGCGCGCGCAGTGCCGCGAAGGTTGAGGCAGCCACGGAGGAACTCCTGCAAACGGCTGCACTATTTCCCCCTATAGTCCTTCTCTGACTCGTGGTGTTGCTGCGTGGACTCAGTGGAGTGCAAAAGGAACCCCATTCCACTTCTGACCCCTGGTTTAGGGTTTAGGGGATAATTAGTACCCGGATCTGGCAAGCACCGTCCTCCACATCAACGGAGCCTCCGTTGTCCAGATCCAGCAGCCTCGAAAATCCCCCCCTTACGCAGGGCCTTAAGAGTTTAGGGCCTTTGAATGTTAAGCGCGTTGAGCATCTAAGGGTTTTAGAGGGTTTGAGGCTCAGGGGTCTAGGGATTTCAGGAACAAGATTTATAGCTCAGAGTTGCGCGCTCCTTTTTCGAAACTCAGTTTGGGTTGCAGTAAGAAAAAGTGATTACGGGTTTGGGCGCTGCTTTTTTTTTTTTTGGGGGGGGGGGGGGTGTTGGACTTCTCAAGACTAGGCTTGCACTGTGTAGGACTCTAGCCTAGTTCTACCTCAACCTGCCATTGCCTACTGCTATATGTTAGGGTCCTGATAAATCCTAATCTAGAATTTATGAGGAACCCTAGACCCTAAAACCCTTAAACCCCTAAACCCTAAACCCTTAAAGCCCTAAACCCACCTTCCCTGCACAACAGTAGGCATCGGGCCTTGGAGTTTGGGGCCTTAGGAGGACGAAGGTCCAGGACTTTTGGTGCTCGTGGGCCTTTGGGGTTCCAGCAAGGAGTTTAGGGTTTCGGGGTTTCAGGGTTTAGGGTTTAGGGTTTAGGGGTTTAGGGTTTAGGGGCTTAGGGTTTAGGGGTTTTGGGTTAGAAATTCAGGCTTAACTTCGAACCCTAGCAAAAATTCTATTTTTCGCTGTTTCTTGGGGATTATAATAAGAAAAAATGTAAAAAAAAAATCTAAGTACCCCTAAGTAATTAAAGCTCAACCCTAAGGCTCCTAAGAGGGTCTAGGGCTTTCTGGGGGAGGGTTTCGGCTTTGGGGGCTAGGGTCTGGGATCTCACTACAAGGGTCCAGGAGCCCTAAGGTAGGCTGTGAAATTCAGGCTTGAAGAACGCAGACGCCCGAGACCACCCCGAAGACGGTATCCCACAGAGTCCCACGTACCTAAATAGCCGAATGTAAGGATTCTAGAAGAGGAACTACCATTATAATCTGGGGAAGTATCCTCCATAACACTAGCCAGGACCTTTTTTGGGTATGTCCGCCACGCTGCTTGAAGAATGACCAGGCGTCGATGACACTGAGCCCCAGGGACCTTCAGTGTTCTTCTTTGCCGGGTTCAGCTTCGGAGTTCAGGGTTTCGGGGTTTAGGGGTTTAGGGGTTTAGGGTTTAAGGGTTTAGGGTTGAGGGGTTTAGGGGTTGAGGGGTTTAGGGGTTTAGGGGTTTAGGGTTTAGGGGTTTAGAGTTCCGGCTTGGGATCAAAGGCTTCATGTGTTTCGCAAAGAATAACACCACACACACACACAGAAGCACTGAAATAAACATATCCAAACAAGTACCGAACCAACTAGTTGTGTATGTATATATACGTGTATATATATATATATATATATATACACACACACCGGCATGGTGTATGTATATATATATATATATATATATCTACATTTACACACACAGGCATGCATATATATATATATACACAATGATATAGATATACAGACATGTGTGGTGGAATCGGCCTGCCGTTGCATCAGAAGCCCAGGACACTCCAGAAAATGCAACAGGACGATAATCAAAGGGCTCCAAAGGTGGGAAGAGGGTGGGTGGCGTAATCCCAAAATAAGAGCCCTTCCAGAAGGGATCCTTAATCCTACCTACTCTAAACCCTAAACCCTAAAGCCTAAACACCAAACCCTGACAAGCCTAAACCCTGGGCCCTAAAACCCTCAACCCTAAACCTTAAAAACCCCCAACCCTGAACCCTAAATGCCCTAAATACCCTCAACCTACCTTCATCCCACCCTCCGCGATAACACAGGTGACACTACAGGGCCTCGTCCAATAAAACTGGAGTCGTAAGACCCGTTGGCCTGGATTGGTCTCGGGACCATCCCAGTCCCTCGCAAACTGAGGGCCTCATCTACATATATATATATATATATACACATGTATGTATGTATATATGTGTATGTATGTATGTATGTATGTATGTATGTATGTATGTATGTATGTATGTATGTAATGTATGGTATGTATGTATGTATGCATGTTTGTACATATATATATATATATATATGTATATGCGGACTCCTCTGAAGGCATGGAAATGAAATAAATACATGCTCATATACATGTACAGATCTATAACACATATATATATATATATATATACATATGTAGGTGTGTATGTATGCATGTATGTATGTGCGTAACTTTAGGTGTACATATGTATGTGTATGTGCCTTTGCATTAATGTTGAACCCTCAACCCCGAGCCCTCATCTTATAAACCCAAAAGCCCACAACAAGCAAACAAAGCCCCTAACTAAAAGCAATGCCCCTAAGACATTGACCCTAAGCCCTGTGCGCTGTGCCCTAAAGCGCTCTATCCATATTCCCTAAGGGTCCATGTACTCATATAGCATATACTTGGGCCCCAAGGTTGTCAAAATTATGGTCCCGTTTTGGGTCCTTACTATAATACGGCACCTAATATTTAGGGTACCCAAAAAGGGGCCATAATTTTGACAACCACCCATATTAGTACATGGACCCTTAGGGATTTTGCAGCCCCAGGAGCTCAAAATAGGCTCGGACTCCAGGCGCGTCGATCTTCTCCTGGATCGAAACACATCCGAGCCGAAAAAGATGGTGGAGCGCTTACGGTTTTAGGGTTTAGGAAGAAGGGTTTGATAGAGCTCAGGGGATGAGTAGTGTGTAGTGCGTGGTTCCAAGATGTTCAGAGTGCATGAGCAAGCAAATCCGAGAAAGATATGCAGCGCAGAAGTCCTCCAGCATGGCGAAGGTAATGCCGGAATCCTGCACGAGACATTGGCGTGGTTAGTCGAGGCGGCTCTTCGTTTTAAGATTTAGGAGACCTGGACAACAAAAGTGTGCAGAGTCTAGGGATGACATAAAGGGTGACGAATGAAAATTGGAACCCTGAACCCCCGGAAGGATCCCTAAACCCTTAAACCTAGCCCTGCAGGAAAGTCTGGAATCCGAGTGGGGGCGACCTCGAACGGTGTGAAAGTTGGCTTCGTGGGCGGACCAACCCGGAGGGCCCATATGAACTGCCATTCCCAAGGGGTCCAAGTACCATTATAGTAGGTAGTTAGTAGGTATTTGGGCCCCACAAGTATATACTATACCACTACTTGGACCCTGTGGGCTTGTATTCTGCAATTACTTGGAGGTTCATGGGTAGTTGTAAGTAGGGTTATAAGTAGGGTAACTATACTTGTAACTCATATTAGGGGACTCATAACCCTACCTGTAACTACCCAATAACCTCCAGGTAGGTCTTCAAAGGACCATACTTGGACCCTAACTCCCCCTTAAACCCCCCTAACAAACCCGAACCCCCCCTCACCGGTCCCCCAAACCCCTATACCCTAAAACTCCTTGATTAATGCCTAAACCTCACCTCCCGTCCCCCCCCAAACCCTAAGCCCCTACACCCTAAACCCCTCAACCCGAAACCCTCCCCTGAAGTTCTCCTCCTGCTCTGCGCCCAGCTCCATGAAGAGACCTCGGATCTTCTCCAAGTGAGCCTCCTGGCAGTTTGAGAACCAACGTTCCTGGGGTTTAGGGTTTAAGGGTTCAGAGGTTTGGGCCTTCTACAAATCCGAACCTCTGCGAGCAAGGGCCTGGGTCCGGCAGCTTCGACAGCGAGGCCATCTGCCCCACTCACGCCCAGCCGGCTCGCAAGGGTTCCACGAAGGCGTTGCAGGTTTTTGCATCACGGCTCAAGGTGCTTGAAAGAGTAAGATGTTTAAGCACATACAAGGATAAAAACCTTCGACTAGCTTAAGGAAAGACTTGGGAACCATCACGACAAATTATTGGTTTGCCCAAAGCCCATGCACCTGACCGGTGCCGAAGTCTGAGTTGCTACCACTGAACCGGAATATCAACTCGCGCATGTAGCACTAAAACGTATTTTACATTGGAATACTCATGTGCCATACATGGAAAGCGAAACATTTCACTGTTGGAATACACTCGTTCCGTCACCGTTTTAATTACCAGCTCTTGAAGCCTATGTATTCCTGAGCCCGGGACCCGGGACCAAAGGTTATACACGCTGGGTGAAGCAAAGTGCTTGGTGAGCGGCCACACCCCATGCAGTCACACAGCCCACACAACAAATCTTTAAAGCGGCTGTTCGTTTGAAGAGCCCTTCCGAACGATACCAAACAACCGAAATAGAGCTACCAGCATGTTTAACTCAAACCACCACCGTCAAGAACTTCTCCTGCTCAAATTGGGGCGACGAATCCATTTCAAAGTTTGCAGTCCTTGAACCCAACATCATCCACCCCTTTCTCTCGACAGCACCCTACGCCCTCCTTGTTCTCCATGATGCTGTGAACGAGGGCCAAATGGTCATTCTGCGCGCTTTCAATCGCCGTTTGGCAAAACCTTTCCCACACAGATGACGAAACATTTGAAGGCCGCGGGTGCCAGCACAGAATGATGGTTTAAAGTGTTCGTTGATGTCTGGGAAGCTGACCAATTTGGTTGAACAGCGGGAGACACAAGGGTAATGAGAATTTCAATAGCTTCAATCAACAGACTCCGGAGCTTCGCTGCGTGACATTGTTCAACCCAACGCGGAACTTCAGTACTTCATGGTATCGGACAAGCGAGGAGCAATCCTTACAATTATTGTCGACGAAACGGCGGGTAGTTGAGTCACTTGTAATCCTAACTAATGCGGGATGTAAGCACAAACACCCCAACATCCACGTCCAGAAACCTGAAGGGCGCGTCGGCAACATCCTTCTAAGTTGTCCAAGGTGCACAGCTGTGACCACGTTGAGGACGGCGAAGTACGTAAAACTTATAAAAAACAGGTACCTCGAAGCATCGGAACTGCACAGCATGCAGGAAACTACCCATGGGCACATTTGGTTGGTTTGGCTGGAAACGCATAGCGCTGCGCCGTCTTTATAACGAAATTACTGCAAAAATAGTCATGCATTGCTTACTTCACACATGCCTCCAAAACGGCAGATCAAGTTGTGAAAACTGACACTGTCGCATTAAAAAAGATGTTCGAAACCATCTTAAGCATACACAAGCAGGAAACACAGTCATCACCAATAAATACAAGCAGCCCAGGCGATGTGAGTGCCGATATGTGTAGCGGCGGCGTCTTGTTTGTGCCGCATTTCAGCACCGATGTTGCCAAACATCGAGCATTGAGTCACTGCAAGGCAGATGTGCTTACCTTTCCCTCGTCGATTGCCTGCCCGATCAGAACCTCGATGGGCACGCTTTGTCTCGGGAACTTCACTACAGTTGTCGAACAAGGCTCACCCGCTGCTCGAGCATGCAGCACGTGCTTCATCGATCTGCATCGCAAGGTTGCAGAAACATCCGACTAGACGTTGAAGGTTTGAAATGTATTTCACACGACAAGATAGGGTTTTTAGAAGTCTTGCGTTTCGTGCTTGGGACATGTTGGGACTACCACCTTATGTCGCGGATGACGTACGTCCTAGAAACCGCATCCGGGATTTAATGAGATCCTAGACGCCCTACAACCCTCAGCTCGCATATCCCCTAAACCCGATACCCGATTCTACCAAACCTTAGCACGCTAGACCGTCCCACACCACAGCAAAGAGTAAGTGATGTCCATGTGGCTATAGGTTTATGCCCGACAGTATAATTGGAGCTACGGGTATACCTTTCGAACACTTGGACCCTAAGGGTGAAGCAACACAGAGTGCCGTGGCGGTAGACAGCAACTCGACTCGTGATAGACATGATAACGTGGTGATTTGTCCGCACCCACATCCTTATGTCGAGAACCCACCCCGTCTGGTAGGTATCAACCACTGGCTCACCATGGCGCTGTCGCTGAGGGTTTCCGGCGCTCTTACCCTGAAAAATACCCTAAGGGTCCAAAGGACCCAGTAATTGGGTACTTCGGTTTCGGGTAGTAGTTGTGTAGGCTACGATTTGGGTACTTGGATCCTGGAAAATAGGGGACCCTACATAAACCGCAAGACCGGAAAATTGGGCATACCTTATCTTCGGGTCCTTATAAGCAGGATCCTACGATTTAGGGTACTATATTAGAGTCCCCTATTTTCGGAAACTCCCACATGTAGAACTTACAGGTCTACTCTGATCCAATGGACTTCCGGTGTCGGACCTTTACCTTTGGAGCATACGTATTATGTAGGGGCCTTCATACTTTTTACAAGGTTAGGGGGTATATTGTACTATGACAAGGAACCCCCAAAAGAGCATAGGTAACTACTAAGGCCCCTATATCCCTAAGGGTCCAAGTATCTAAATACCATATTGGAGATAACTGCTATCCTAAAACCGAGTACCCAATTATTGAGTCCTTTGGACCCTTAGGGTATTATGCAGCTTGGCTACTTGCACCCCTATGTTTGCCTTGGCGTTATGTAGACCGTCGAGCCTGAGATATTCTGGGACGCGAAAGAACCTGCCTTTTAGGGATCCTTTAGAGTCTAGGGCTAGGGGCTTTGGATTTAGGGATCCTTATTATGAGTTCCTGTTGTAAGTAACTCCTTACAAATGGTGGGCTATGCGGGGTCTTGATATACATGGGAGTTTCAGACAATAGGGGACCCTAATGTAGTGCCCTAAATAGTAGAATTTTTATTATAAGGCCCCCAGAATAAGATATCCCTAATTTTTGGAAACTCCCACATTGTCATTTCCAGTAGTTTAGCGTCCTTAGGGTAATGCAGGATCTCTATTATCAACCGTATTTTGGCTTTTAATTCGGGGTCTTCTGCATTTGGGGCTCCGGCAATCTTCCGACGTTTCGATTCTGGCAGAGCAAACCATCTTAGAGGCTGAATACCCTAGCCCAAAAAATGTTAACCTTTTCAGCTGGTAGGATTAAATAGAACCCAGAAGGTTAAATAATTACCTACAGTGAAAATACTGTATAAGAACCCACTGTTTAAGAACCTGAGCCCCTACCCAAGGCGGAATTCACCAGATTCAAGTTGCCTCAATACTAAGAACCTGAGGGTACCCTAGTTTTCGGGTCAGGTTCTTAATTTTTTGGGTGCTTTCCCTCACCAAGGAAATTTAGAATCGAAAACTAAATTTCCCAACCTTCCACATCAAGAAATCTTGTGTCTAAACATGGTGATTGTATTATCGATGAAAAACAACAATTATGCCACAGCGCGGTGGTTGTGCATGGGTTCTGGAGGTAAAGGTACGTGTTTCGATCCCCAAGAGTGCCAGAATTGGAAAATTTAGAATTGAATTCTAAATTTCCCAGGCCTCCTGGAGACTACCGTCTAGAGTGCTGTGCTTCCGCGCAATAGCAACAGTAGCGAGTTTTCCGTCCCAACCCCTCTTGGCCCTGGTTCGACGGCATCAGGAAATTTAGAATCCAAAAGTAAATTTCCAGCCCTTCCTCCCAACACAACGGAACACTGACCAGCACAGCACCCCCTAGCTGGCAGCTCGCATACCACCAAACCGTGGAAATTTAGAATTGAAATCCAAATTTTCCACAGCCTCCCACAGGCCCAAGGCTCCGACCCACACCGACGGCATCAGGAAATTTAGAATCCAAAAGTAAATTTCCAGCCCTTCCTCCCGAAGTGGCCATGCATAATCTCAAATCCCCGCTGGTGTCATGCCGCTTCGGGCTGGCCCCCCGCAGCTTGCATTCCACCGAAACAAAGCCCCTTGCCACCAAAACGTGGAAATTTAGAATTGGAATCTAAATTTTCTACACCAGCCCCTTCCTGGCCCTGTGGCCTCTGACCCACACAAACGGCGTCAGGAAATTTAGAATCCGAGAGTAAATTTCCGCGTTCTCCAAACCACAAAACACCAACGTGGAGACGTGGGGAAAAAACATGTAGGAAAGTCTCCCCACAGCGCAGTGGTTCTGCATAGGCCCTACAGGGGACAGGCCCTGTTTCAATCCCCGGGGGTGTCGTGCCGCTGCGGGCCGCCTGCCCGCAGCTCGTATTCCACTGAAACAGAGCCCCTCGCCACCAAACTGTGGAAATTTAGAATTGAAATCTAAATTTTCCCACCAGCGTCCTGGTCCCGGCCCAAGCCACTGGCCCATGGCCCATCCGATGCCCTCTGCCCCGAGTCCTTTCGAGGAGCTGTGGAAAATTAGAATTGAGAACTAAATTTTTCAGACCTCCATGGCCCATCCGCCCCCACGGAAATTTAGAATCCAAAAGTAAATTTTCGGGGGGTCTCTGGCCATGCCCTCTGCCCGGAGTCCTTTCGAGGAGCTGTGGAAATTTAGAATTGAAAACTAAATTTTCCAGACCCCCATGGCCCATCCGCCCCCACGGAAATTTAGAATCCAAAAGTAAATTTTCGGGGGGTCTCTGGCCATGCCCTCTCCCCGGAGTCCTTTCGAGGAGCTGTGGAAATTTAGAATTGAAAACTAAATTTTCCAGACCCCCATGACCCATCCACCCCCAAGAGGAAATTTAGAATCCAAAAGTAAATTTCCCGAGACCTCGGTCCGGATAAGAACGTGGTTAAGAACCTGAGCCTACCCTAGCTGCTCGAACGGCAAAATCACATGTAATGGAAATTAAGAAAACCTTAGGGTACCCTACTCTCGCCGAACGGGGTTCTTATACAGGGTTTTCACTGTACTCAGCTACCAGGTTATCACATCCCCTCTATTACTTGGAGGATCATGGGACTTAGTAAGTAAGGTTATAAGTACCTTAATTGGGGTTATAAGTTATAGGTAGTTATAAGTATAGTTACCTAATCATAACCCTATAGTTACTAAGTCCCATGATCCTTTAAGTACTTCGATGGTGCCATTGCCTTTGGTCTTGGTCTGGCATGCTGTCCCAGGAGCTTTCCACACAGGAACCCTCGACACTCCCCTTTCATGTGATGGAGGGGCCTTGATCATTAGAACATCCTGTATAGTATCACTACACATAAGGGACCCCTGAGGAATATTTTTGGTAATTACTTAAGCTGTATAATAACCTCCTCCATTCACCCAGACGATTCAATTAGAGCCAAAACGCTAAGACAGCCTGCAAGCTGGCACTCCATAATCGGTACATATCGACGATTTCGGCTTAGGTTCTACGTCTACGTAGTTAACATCTACTGCTCTACTGCCGCCACACCCACTGGGAAACTGCAGCAGCAGACCACATGCCAACTCGTCCATCCTGACTGCTACAGCAATTCCAGAGAGGACCCCAAACCCTAAAACCCTAATATGGGGGCCTTAAAAATTAGAGTAGGGTTTTGGGGTCCGCTATTCTACAAAAATAACAAGGACCCCTGGGAAAAATATTGGTAATTATTTAGGACCGTACATTACACCCTGAACACTGATTCGAAGGGACTCACGACCTGCAATAAAACTGTCGGAATGCCCCTTGCTGTCCCACTAATTCCACTTATTCAGCCCCTATGTTACACTACACCATCCATGGATGCTCACATCCCTAAGCCCTAAACCGGAAAACCCTACATCAAGCCTCTATCCTCCATAATGGCGCAACGAGACCCTGTATCCTCCTTAGGGGCTGAGTTTCCTAGCCCAACAAGTTGCCCTTTGCAATTACGGCAGGATATCATGTACATATAAATGCATATATTTGTATGTATACCGTATATATATATATATATATATGTATACCCGAAAAAGTTAAAGGTTGCCTACTCAGCTGGTATGCATCCCACCCCTAAACCCTGAAACCTAAGCCCCATGGAGGGGCACATCAAGATCCACATGTCTGAGATTGCTTGAAGAGGTCGGATCCTTTGCTGCTCGTACGGCTGAAGGCAAGCTTTAGGGTCGAGGGTTTAGGGTTTAGGGTGGCTAAGGCCTGAGGTCTGCCTTCATTGTTTTAGGATTTAGCAGATTAGCTCAAGGTCTAAGAGTCAAGGGTCTATGCGGACCACAATAACACAGCACCCAACACATGCTTCCAATTTAGGATCAAGCCATTTCAAAGCATGGTACCGTTAAGACTTCAAAATATGACCCTAAACCCCATAAGCCCTAAACCCAAGCCCACCATGAAACCACGTAGAGCTGCCCTGGTGTGGTTTTAGGGTTCATGGTTGAGGGGTTTCGGGTTTTGGGTTCAGGGAGGAAGTTTGTGCTGAGGCCACCCAAGCAGCGTAGAAGTGTGAAGAGCGAAAGCCTAGTAGGGTCTAAGTTTATGTATAAAACTGTCACAGCACGATACACCACCGAAACGCAAAACACAACATCTACAAAACCCTAAACTAAGGCAAGCAAATCTCCAACAGACCTCAATCTGGAGAGCTCGAGCCCTCCACGGCCTTGCCCGGAATATGGAGACCGAAACAATTCGACAAGGTTTGGGCGGGTTTCAACACTGTAACTATCATAGTAAACTCCAAGGTATACTACGACTAATTATCCAGGCCCCTATGAAGCTCTACAAGGACCTTTCAGAACAGTATCCAACCCGATAAGGACCAATATATCATCATCATACTGCACTATCATTGCACCACAGATTGAACTATCCTCTGCAAACGTATGTCACAGAGGAGTCGTGCATTATTGACTCCTTATTCAAGAAGTGCCACCCCGACTCCAGCCGCCAGCCGGAAAACTCAAATGAATCCCTGAACTGTTAAAACACCTCGAGCCCTCAGAACCTCAAAACCCGTAGAGCCCTAAACCCTAGAACTCCTGATCTCCCAGAGATTAGGCAAACCCTACTTGCGAGTCCATGGGTAGCTACCCTTGCCAGGTTCTTGGGTTAGCATAGTGATTTAGAGATTAGAAGAGTATCTGAGTACCCCTAGGGTTACATGAGAAGACAGAAGACGGGCTTTCTGGAGTTATACTACTTCACGATTCTTATAGGTTACCTTTATAGGTTTGCTACAGGCTTCTCTGCCAGAAGTTCGGTGGGTTCATGGATAGCTAGGAATATGGTTTTAGTTGTATCATCAGAACTCTCTGTCTCTCCCCACATGTAGATGTATGCTAAACTACAAATGGACATATACATGCATACATACATGCATTCATTCACATGTTCATACATTCATGCATTCATATATTCCTGCACGCAGATAAGGTACATGCATTCATGTACACCCTTGCTCTGCCACTTTCCGTCGGGCGTCGCTTCGTTCCAGGAAAGCCCCCCCGAGATGCTCATGAAGAGAGTGAGCATCGTGTCGCCCAAGGAGCCTTGGTGTTGGTCCAAGGTGTAGGGTTTAGGGTTTAGGTTTAGGGTTTAGGAGACAGGGTATATATAGGGACTATAATATTATAAGTTAAGAGTTTAGGGGCTTGAAGGAGGCTTGGTGTTAGTCTAAGGTTCACCAGGCGTCGATTTCAACAGTCCCCAAAGAATTACAGGGCTCCATGTTAAACCATTAAAGGAAATTATACATTATCCCAAATCGGTACCTAGTGTTAAGGTTTGGGGTTTATGGGTTAGGGTTTAGGGGTTCCAAGGGGCAGTATAGGTTTCGGTCGTTTGGAGTCTTAGGGTTTAGGGTTCATGGTTTAGGGTTTAGGGCTTTAGCCCTTCGATCGTTTGGGGCTTCAGATCTTGAGGCGGAGAGCGGAGACAGCAGTGCAGGACTTGACTAAGTTCTTGTTCAGGGATTTCATTTTGAGGTACCATCATGAGAGAGCCATACCATTTACTACAAACCCCCTACTATAACAACTTGAGATAGGTTCCTTAACAGTAAAGGGTTGAGCCTCTTAGCCCAAGAATGTTAATCTTTTCAAGTTGTGGTAGGATTACATGGATCCCCATAAAGTTAAAACGTTACCTACTAATCTACTAAGAATCTCAAACTCTATACCCTTAAAGGAACCCTTGCAAATTCTTTTGAAGGAACCCTTGTATATCCCGATTATAGTAACTTAACTTAAGTTCCTTAACAAGAACCCAGTGGCTGCTAGGGCAAGGATCTCTTCATGATCCGCCTAATTTAGGGGCCTTCATAATTAGAATAGGGTTTTGGGGCCCATAAAGACTTTCAAAAATGGTATAGGTATTTATTCTGGTCCCTGCCCTACTTTAGGGGCCTTAATAATTAGAATAGGGTTATGGGGCTGAACTCGAACCTTAAACGGCCCTGCTATCGGGGCCTCACTAATTACAGCAGAGTTTTCGTGTAGTTACATTATTGATAACTCCGTTAAGGAACCCTAAGGAATATTTGTAATAATACTTCAGGCTTCTATACGAATTTCTTGTCATAACCCTTCTAATAGCCCCCCTGCACAACCCTTCAAAAGAAGCCTGTAGGAGGCCGCTTCAAAATGTTGTGCGCAGGAGCTGAAATACAGAGGGGTATTGCATTTGGGGGGTCGTTATGGCTAGGATCCTATTGCATAGGGCACTATATTAGGATCCCCTAGTTTCGGAAACTCCCATATGGACCCTTGAACCCTAAACCCTTTTAGAGCCCTTATAGATCCCTTAAAGGAGCCCTTATGGTACCCTTTTAGCATCCCCTGTTCAAATGCTGTGCGCAGGAGCCGAAATATAGCTTTGCCGCTTCGAGCTCCGCAGGAGGCAGATCTGGCCTGGGTTGTGCTTTAAACCCTTTGAAAGTTATTGCTGAATAGGTTTAGGGTTTAGGGTTCCTTTATAAGGAAATAAGGGAAATCAAAAATTATCCCAAAGCACAAGCCAGTGGCATTTCCTCGTCGTTCACGTACGAGTTCCTTTGGATAGGAAGGGCAGGTAATGCCCCAAGGGTCCATGTACCGTGATGACTAGTATGCCTATATAAGTATACACACACAAATAAACATTTATGCGGATAGAAACAAATAAATGAGAAATGACGTATGGATGTAGATCATATATGTATATAATGGAACATTGTATGAGTAAGCATACATACATACATATATACATACACACATATACATATACATATACATATACATATACATATATATATATATATATATATATATATATATGCTCACGTAATTATGCATGTACTATGCATGTATGTGTGCACTTTGGCCTGTACGGACTTGACATAGAGTGACTGCAAGGCCTGTGCAACGAACAAGTATGAAGGGACATGTGTTGATGTAAGTTGCCTTTCAGGGTTCCAATAAACGTGTCCTTTGGGGACTTCTTCATGGGTTCCTTTAGAGGGACTGCCTGTCCCGTATTTTGAGAAGGTATTGCAAGGGGTTTCTTTGCGGGCTGAGGAGTCCGGCTTCGGTCGGGTTTAAGCTTTCGAGCTGTAAAGACTTTCGGCTTCGAGGTTCCTCCTCGGGGGGGAGGGGGCGGGGCTTAGAGTTTCGGTGAGTCCGACTTGTAGACAATTGGGCGTCTACCGTGTCACGGATTAGGAAACGCCCTGTACAATTCCCCAAACTTATGCAAAGCCCTTCCAGTCTTCTTACACCCTGTCAAGGACTATAGAAACTCTCCTAAAAGCCTGCTTATGATTGGTGTTTTCATTGGATCTGAGCCTCTGGTCACACCTTAGCTCTGCTGCCACTCGGAGGTCCATGGGTAGTTATAAGTGGGGATGCAAATAGGGTAACTATACTTATAACTCATATTAGGGGACGTATAACTCTACTTATAGCTACCCATGAACCTCCAAGTAGGGGAAACATACTTGGTTTTGGTGTTGAAAGTTTAGCGTTCAGCGGCATTGGATTTAGGGTTTAGGCTTGGGTATGTCGCACAGGTAATCCCATGCATGGACATAAGTACTGAGACTCCTGAAGATGTTTAAAGTAATGCCGGAGGGTGTCCATCAGCATTGCAAGGGTTCATACAAATGCTGACGAACACTAAGCCGTTAGGCGCCATACTTGGGCATCAGCTCTACCAAAACGGAGGTTAAGATGGGCTCAGGGTCCATAACTGGTGTCGATTTCGACAGTCCCCAAGGGCAGTATCTTGAACAAAAACCGTGATGTAAAGTGATCCCAAAGCGATACCTAGCATAGGGTCCACTCTTGTGGTTTAGGTTCTCGCCGTCACCCCAACACCAAACCTCAAACCCTGAACCCCAAACCCGTAAACTACGCCTGGAACCGGCTAGCATCTTCACCAACTCTTGCAATACCCAGCATAAATCTAAGGCACACAGTTTGTGCGAACAGCACAGCGAACACATAAATCACAAGCACCTGAGCAAGCAGGCAGACATCGTGGATGGGAATTGTGGTAAATTCCTTTTCATGGGAATCTATATGGGGGTTTCCGAAAATAGGGGACCCTGATATAGTACCCCAAATAGTAGGATCTTTATTATAAGGACCCCTAGATAAGGTACCCCTAGTTTTCGGAAACTCCGATTTTGGGCTCCGTTCGTTGAAAGATCTTTTGCTTCGGGTCGAGGGTCCTGAGCTCCGGTTGTTGAAGCCTGCATGAAGGATCAGGGGAGTAGTAGTAGTAGTAGTAGTAGTAGTAGTAGTAGTAGTCGTCGTAGTAGTAGTAGAAGTAGAAGTAGAAGTAGAAGTAGAAGTAGAAGTAGTAGTAGTAGTAGTAGTAGTAGTAGTAGTAGTAGAAGTAGTAGTAGTAGTAGTAGTAGTAGTAGTAGTAGTAGAAGTAGTCGTAGTAGTAGGAGTAGTAGTAGTAGTAGTAGTAGCAGTAGTAGTAGTAGTAGTCGAAGTAGAAGTAGTAGTAATAGTAGTAGTAGTAGTAGTAGTAGTAGTAGTAGTAGTAGTAGTAGTAGTAGTAGTAGTAGTAGCCGTAGTGGTAGTAGTAGCCGTAGTGGTAGTGGTAGTGGTAGTGGTAGTAGTAGTAGTAGTAGTAGTAGTAGTAGTAGTAGTGGTAGTAGTAGTAGTAGTAGTAGTAGTGGTAGTAGTAGTACTAGTAGTAGTAGTAGTAGTAGTAGTAGTAGTAGTAGTAGTAGAAGTAGTCGTAGTAGTAGTTAAAGGGTTCCTCAAAGGGCGCCCATATAAAATCAAGGGCTCTATGTTTAGTTTAAGTCATCAGGGGTAATATCTCATGGATCTACAAGGGCTCAGGGCTTTAAGTATCAGCACACTGATAGTAGCTGGGATTGTGAACGAGGCATCTTCTTCAACTTGGCCATGTTGTCTTGGCGTTTCCTATCACGAAGCCGTTCTTGCTATGATGCTGTCTAGGTGTACATGTAAGGTTTGAGGGGACTTAGGGTTGGCCTCAGCACTTCTTACAGAAACTTGAATTAAGGGTGCTGCGTGCACAACTTCCTGGAACGGCCACCTGGTTGCAAATTGCATGTTGGCGGTGCAGGCCCGGGTGTATCGGGTTAAAGGTGCGAAACCTAAGTTTACACCATGAATACCCAAAAGCTATCATTCATAAGTCCGCTTGCTTGTTTGTCAGCAGCAGCATCGTCTACCAGTTTCCAAACCTAAAGCCGCGTCTAAGCCCTAACCCCAGACTTCAACCCGAAACACCTCAACGCCCGACCGACAAGCACCCGAAAGCCGCTAACACCCTCACAACCCAACGGTTTAGGGTTTGGGGTCTAAGGCTTATAAGGTTGAGGGTTAAGTTTAGGGAAACCGTGTCCCAGTGACCAGCAGCATCAGCGCCCAAAACAGCGACTTCAGCGTGTGGAAGATGGACGTAATCAGAGTCCCTGGACTTGATTGTTTGAGGTTAGGACTCAGGATTGCTAGGAAATCAGTTCTTGTGGAATCAAGAAATAATGAATCATACGGCTGATGATAAATATCCTGCATTACCTGAAGGACCTTAAACTATGCGAATTATGGTATATTCCTTCTTATGGGTCATGCAGGACTTATATCTTCAACCGTAGGGATGTCCTCATTTTCTCGTCTGGGGGTCCTCACAGAAAACAACATCCTACTACTTCGAGGTCTACAGCGGTGTCCCCTGCTTTCCAAAACTCCCTAAGCCCTAAACCCCAACTAAACCCTAAACCCAAAACCCTAAACCCTAAGCCCTAAACCCTAAACCCTAAACCCAAAACCCAAAACCCTAAACCCAAAACCCCAAGCCCTAAACCCTAAACCCTAAACCCAAAACCCTAAACCCGAAACCCAAAACCCTAAACCCGAAACCCCAACTAAACCCTAAACCCTAAACCCCAAAACCCCCAACACCCGGTGATCCCCCCGCCCCCTCCAACAGAAACAACACATGTTCACCGATCATTCGAGCAACTACTTGGAGGTTCATGGGTACGTAGTTATAAGTAGGGTTATAGGGGCTCCTTCAAGGGATCCTTTAAGGGTTCTATAGGGATCAGGGATTAGAGTGTTAGGGTAGTTATAAGTAGGGTTATAAGTCCCCTAATATGAGTTATAAGGGTTCCTTTAGGGTCCCTTTATGGGGAACTATGGGGATTCTACAAGGGTATAGGGTCTAGGGCCTATTTGGGGGTTCATGGGTAGTTGTCAGGGTTCCTTCAAAGGTCCCTTTAAGGTGATCTATAGGGATTCTATAAGGGTATAGGGTCTAGGGCCTATTTGGAGGTTCATGGGTAGTTATAAGTAGGGTTATAAGTCCCCTAATATGAGTTAAATTATAAGTATAATTACCCTATACTTATTACCCCACTTATAACTACACATGAACCTCCAAGTAGGAAACACACTAGAAACCCTGACAAAACTCTTTTCTGACTATGTACGGATCCTTAACGCCTTTTCGAGGCTGAATTTCCTGGCCTTAAGCAGGTAGAGCTGTGGGTTTGCTGCTAAGCCTTAGCATAAACCCCCAAAGTTAGTTCAAAGGTTACCTACCCAACGCCTAAAACCTCAAACCCCGCAGGCTCTAGAGCTGGAAGTGCCGGTGTATGAGAGAGTCTGGCATCCATCGCACCCGCAAAACAAATTTAAGTCCTTACTACTTGAATATAAAGGGTTTTGGGGGTACGATATGCCTTACTTATAACATAGGGACGCGGGGAATGCTCCTGGTGACTCCGATCCCCATAGTCAAGCCTCAAGCTCTTACTCCTAGAGATTAGAATGCAGGCCATTAGAATCGTTGTTCGGACGTACCCTAAGCCCCAATGGGGCTCAGGGATTCGGATTTGGGCTGTAGGACTTCTGGAGTCAAGGGCTACCTGCAGCTCAAAACCTGAGAAACTCATGGGCTACGACCCTTCAGCGGGCGTAGAAACCTTGAAAGGTTTAAGGTTTCGGCTAAAAGGCTCCAAAGCTTTTAGGGTAAAACAGAAGGTATCTAGTTAGAGCCACAACTAAACCTAAGGGTCCATGTACCCCAACAGTATATACTTTGGCCTTAGAGTACCCCCTATAAAGGTACATCGGGGCCAACGTATGTACTATGTGGACCCTTAGGGTAACATCTTTACGCCCTACGGCGAGCTGCGAAGTGCCATGACGAAGCGCAGAATTCGCATCAGTCTCATGGTCCTGGTGAGGTTGACTTGACAGCTTCTCGCTTTAGGATTTATTGGAACGTTTTGGGTTTACGGCTTATCGGGCTTATAGGGATTATAGGGTCTAATTATAGGGCTTATAGGGTTTATAGATTAGAAGGGGCCCTCACCCTGTAATAGTGGTATAATAGGAATATAATAGGGCCCTACTATAATCCTTATAGTCACTCTTACAGGTTGGGGGCAGCTTCTAATCTATAAGGTTTACGGAGACTAGGATACCCAGTAACCTAAGAATAAAAAGGCCTCTCTTTCTGGTATTGGGTAACTTTATAAGGAACCTAGGACTACAAAAAGGGAATAAGGGTACTACTAACCATCCTAGCCCCCAATTTTCGGAAACCCTAAACCCTTTATAGAACCCTTATAGATCCCTTTAAGGAGCCCTTATAGATCCCTTTAAAGGTACCCCTAATATCCTAGTTTACGGATTACGGAGAGGTCTTGAGGTTAAGGGCTTTGGGGCCGAGGGCTCCAGGGTGCAGTTGGAAAAGGCGATGGCACAAGGGATTGAAGAAGATTCAGGGTTTAGGGTTTTAGGGTTTAGGGGGTCAGGGGTTTAGGGTTTTAGGGGTTTAGGGTTTTAGGGTTTGGGGGTTTAGGGTTTAGGGGTGGTGGGATAGACCCTGCCAGAGGCTTGATTATGCTGACTACAATGCAATATGACAATAAAGACTGTCTTTTGATCTTGTTGATACCATGATTACTACACCTATGTGCATATATACATGACGTATATACATGTGTATACATAAACACATATAAATGTCTGCCAGAGGAGCCTGTACTGCCAAATCCATGTGCACACCCATGCAGCACTGGCAAATTGGGGTGTGTCGATGTGTACACAAATGCTGACATGCAAGCTTGCACTTACACGTATCTACTCAAGACGGGGTGGGCAGAATCAACACCCAAAAAAGGCATCGGGGAACTACTATAGAGACCCGAAAGATTCCTATAGGGTTAAGCATGGTAACAAAACCAAAGACGGCCTCGAGGCAATGCTATTTCCAATTAATCGATCCCCATGTGGACTTTCGGGTGTGTTGGATGCACACGCAGAAACAACCCTGAAACCCGAAAACCGCCTAAACCCTAAAACCCTAAACTCTAGAATACGACACTCTCCTTGTAGTTACCGTGGCACCACCATGAACTCTGGACCAGAAAAGAAAGTGGGACCTAACACGAAAATCGAACCGCAGCAAGGCAAAAGCCCCAAAGACAAAAACACACACAATTGTTATAGTGAGTTATACTAATCTAATATTTTCTATTGCACTATATAGCACATTAGAGTAATTTCATCCTTGAACACTTCACTTACGACCCTTCAATGATGAGCCCCTTCGGCTAAAACTTCGGCCACGCTGCTTGATGAGCCGAGTGATGCGAATAATCCGCAAGGCCTCCGGGGCAACAAATCGTCGCATGGGCAACTCCGAACCCAGAGAGCCCAATACAAGGGGTACTTAGGGTTCCTTTAAGGGATCTATAAGGGATCTATAGGGTTTAGGGTTTAAGGCTCCAATACCCCTTAATTAAGGAATATGGCTTAAAATATATAGGGCTTCATATTATGATTTACGCTATATTCCTTAATTAAGGGGTATTGGGCTCTCTGGGAAGCCAGGTTCATGTAACAGCACCTGGTACGCAACATACCCAAACGAGCCTTTAGCGCCTAAGGTCTCTAGCTTTGGGGCGCTCTCGGACTTGCTCTAAAGCCACCTAGTACATCTGGAAACATTATTTGCCAGACCTGAAGATTGAAATGAGGTTCGGCGCATCTCAAGCATTTCAAGTGTGGTCTCTAAGCATCAAAAGCTTGCTCAACAGTCTCATCACTCATCCAGACACCCTGAGCCCTTCTATAGGTGCCTTAATAATTAGAGTAGAGTTTGGGGTCAGTATATTAGACTTATAATAAGGAGCCCCCAAAATGGTATAGGTAAATACTAAGGCCTCTATATTACGACCAATCGCTGGCAGCCTCCTGATGGCCCAAATTTTGGGCACAATGCCCGAAAAACTTAAACAACTTAGGCCCGAAACCCCTTGCATCACGCTGAGTGCGCAGCACCGGTCAGAATGATTGCTAACCATATCTCTTAGGTACGGCCCCCATACAGTAATAGTCTATAATAGGCCTACTATTAAGGGCCGTATATATCTATATTATGAATATTATCCAACTGTTACTGAGTGGGGGCCGTACCCAATGCTAACCATATCTCCCTCCTCCCTCCGGCCTTAAACGCGCTCAATATAACAAAAAACCGACACCGTGTTCTACACATTAATGCCGCTATGGCCCCAAACTCCCAAGCCCAAAACCCAAACCCCAACCCCAAACCTTAACCCTAAAGCCGCAACCCCTAAAACCCTGAACCCCTAAACCCCAAATCAACTCCAAACCCTTAACCCCTGAAAACTCGAAACCTTATATAAAACCCTAAAACCCTAAACCTTGAAACCCTAAACCCGAAAAGCAACCTTGGGACCCCAAAAAGTCGAGGTCAAGTTGCTTTTAGGCTGCTGATTCCAGCCAGATTACCACCTGCTGCAAGGAGCTTAAGGCTTTAGGGCTTTAGGGTTTAGGGGTTCAGGGGCTAGCCTAGAAGGGTAAATTTCAGACGACAAAGCCTTCCGGAGATCCAGCAGACTTAGGTTCAAAGGGGAAAAGGAGGGACCCTTAATGGGGACCCCTACCCTATAATGGGCTATATAATGGGTATATAATAGCTATATTAAGGGTATATACCTAGGGGTCCTTATTAAGGGTCCCTCCTTTTACCCTTGGATAGGTATCATAAAAGGCTTCCACGATAAGTCCTGGAACTAACCCTAAGCCCCAAACCCTAAACAAGGATCGGAGGGTCAGCTTGCCGTATTCCTCGTTGCTGGTTAAGCGCAAGTAGGCAGGCTAAGGTAGACCTTAGACTGGGGAGGCGGTTTCAGGGGAGAAAGGAGTTCCTTTAAAGGCTCCTTTAAGGGATCTATAGGGTTTGGGGTTCAGGGTTTAGGGTTGGGTACGGCCCCCCACGCAGTAATAGTTGAATAATATTCATAATATAGATATAGTAGGACCTTCATAGTAGCCCTATTATAGACTCTTACTGTATGGGGGCCGTACCTAAGGTTTAGGGGTTTAGTTCAAGATTTCGTCTGGGATTTAGGCCTTCTCTGCGGGACTTCAGCTCAGGATCCCTTGTAGGATCCTTGTTCAAGGACGGCTCAGCGGTCTACGAAGGTAAGCAACCACATGTTCTTCGGAGATCCTTCTAGAGGAAAGCATAACCCAAACACTAAAAATGCAAACAAATGCCCAAAAGCCTTGAAGTCTACATTGATTTGGGGTATGTTGGAGTGCACGTACATGAAGGAACCCGGAGGAAGAGCTCAACTAGCGATTCAGTCTCCTAAGTAAGCTTCTGTGGTTGTTCTACAAACAGTCTTTGAATGCTTTGGGCTGCTGGGCTGGTGGTACAATAACAGCAACCTAGAAACGCAAAAGTAAAAACACGTATACCGCTGAATTACCACCATTAGGCTTGTCTGTGAGGTTCGCAGACGAGACGAATTATACACCAAAGCTTCAGAACTCCTCAGCCCAAACCTTTACTGGGCTCTGAAGTAACCAGGGAGGAAAAAGCATAGACTTTCATTTTGTAGGTGGTTCCCTGTAAGTAACAGGTCCCAAAAAAGTATTAAAGTATGGTACTCCAAATCCCAGTTTAGGCAAACTAAGACCCGGGTCCCTGAGGTCGAGAATCATAACGGCTAGACCCTGAAACGTGGACCCCAAGCCCAAGGCACCCGTTAACGACAATAAAGGCCGCTTTACTCAAGGAATCCGTGAAGGACCCTTTCAAATTTAAAGGAACCCAATCCTCTAATTACGGGTCTGCCTTCTGCTTCCTGGTTGGTCATGAGTATGATGATTTCAAGGACCTGAAGTCAGCGTTCTAGCATGTTTTCGATTCTATTGATTCTAGGGTCTTAAGCTTTAGGATTTGCGGTGGCCCACAGTGGATCAGCACGCAGGCGACAATATCTTGAGACAAAGCTGTGTTCAGTGCATCATACTATGTGTAGGGATGAGCTATGAAAGCCTGTCTCTATAGAAGGCCTTCATTGTTGCTTCGAATCTTCCGCAAGCAGGGCAGGGAGAGGGCAGGGACAGGGCACGGCAGTGAGGGCAGGGCGGGCGGGACCCCCTTCCATAATGACGACTTTGGTAAAAGGGACCGGCATACTGTCGGAGGGGCTTAAGCGCTGCCTGCCCCCACCCCTAGGTAAAGGCGGCCTGTCCCCTGCGTTCGGGGTCAAGGGTTTAGGTCTATCGTTTCGGAGGTTTAAGCCTCTCAGGCATGAGGTTTGATTTAGGGCTCCAGGTTGCAGATTAGGGTTTGGTGCTTAGAGCTTTTAAAGTAAGGTCCTTCGGTCGGATTCTGGTGTTTTTTTGCAGAGGGGTGGCTGTAGGGCCTTAAGGGTTCGGGTTTCACTGTTGCGCGACTTTGCTGACAAAGTTAGGGGGATCTGCCAGTTAGAATAGACTTGGGAATATGATCTTCAAGTTAGAGTGAGGAAGGCAAACGGACAGCTTTCTTGCTAGCTCTACAACGTAAAGCCCCTACAGTAAACTCCATAAAGTTGGAAACCGAGTTAAGGCCAAATAGTGCTGGGATTCCCTACACATTAACCTTAAGGATTGAGGCTATTGGGTTTCCAACTTTTGGGCTTCTACCAAGAAGTGTTCGATCGCTTTCTGTTGATGCCGTCTTATCTTCGCTGCAAGTTTGTGAACCAATCAGTGCAGCAGGTCTCTATGATATAATACAAGGGTTTAGTGGTTTCAGGCAGTTGGAGTTTTTACTTTTAGAACCCCAGGGCCGTGGGTCATAGGATTAGACGCGAAGAATAGCAATAATGGTAAAAAGACAACAACAACAATAAGAATACTACAAGTAATAAGAACAAGAATGGAACCAATGTATGAATGTTAATAACAACAAACATGACGAGAAGAAGAACCTACACCCGTAGATCACGAACTGGTATGGAGTCCAGCAACACTGATAAGCTCCCTGTGAAAGTCTACACACTATTATCACGATCTTCCAAGACCCTGACCCAAACCTCGGTGCCCACATTGCTTTTTACCCTACACCCTAAACCGAACCAACAAACCCCAGAGCAAACCCCAAACTCCAAGCCTGATGGGAGGCCGAAAGGGGGGTTTAAGATTCTTGGGGTAGGGATTCCTGGATATGAACCTATTATGGGAACCCCAATCCCTACTAAACCCCATAGGCTAAAACCCCTTTTGGCCTCCTATGAAAGCCTAAGCCCTGCGTAGACTCCCATGGTCGAAGCCAAGAGTCCATCTCACCGACAGAGGTAAGGACGATAAAGAGGTCCAGAAAAGCCCAGGCCCAGTCCTAGCGGTAGCATTGCTGGAAAGATGTCAAGGCCCAGTTTCTTAACGCTCCTTTTCGTGTATATGAGGATCTAGGGATGTCATGAAGAGTGTTCGGAATTACGGATTGGTTTCTGGGCTACAGTGTTTTGTGTTCTCGGTTAGGACGCAGCGGCAAACACAGATAGCCGCGGAGAGAGCCAGAGAGTGCTGGATGTCGCCGCGAAGTCAGAAAGATGGAAAGTACGAAAAACAGAGTGGATAGACAGCTAGAGATTTGCTTAGCTCACATGAGATGCTTAGGATAGCTAACATATAGTACTGTAGAAGCCAGAAAGTTGGAATATGATTATCCTAACCCTTCTATGGTAAATTACAGGGTATCCTACCATTAATCCATATCCCAACTTTCTGGAGTTCCCTTTAAGTCCACCCCCCACCTGTTGAACTCCGAGCCGAAACCCAGAACCGCAAGCACAACTTGTTTGCAAGGAGCCTGCCAACGACTAGATCGAAAGCAGCCACAAAAAGCCAGCCGAGCTTCATACAAAACGCTCGGGGGCCTTCCTAGACCCCCAAAAGTAGGTGAAATAATGCCCCAATACCTACAAAAGGCTATTATTCTGCATACTTTTGAGGTCTGGGTAGTCTTTCGTGTTTAAGTCTAGCGTCTGGGGCTAAGAATAGGATAAAGCCTTGAGTATCGGGGTCTTTCGGGTTCTGGGGTGCCTTTGTATCCTGAAGACAGCAAGGCCGCCAGCCATCTCCAGCCGTATCACGCTACAGTGGAAGCCAGAAAGTTGGAATCTCATTATCCTAACCCTTCTATGGTAAATTATAGGGTTTCCTCCCTGAAACCATATTCCAACGTTCTGGAGTTTCCTGTACTGGAAAAAACAAGACCTCCCAAGCTGAGCCATAAAAACCTCATGAAACCCAGTACGGCCCCATATAGCCCATACTATATATATATATATATATATATATATACACCTAACCGTATATGTATACATATGTATGTATGTATGTATGTATGTGTGTATGTGTGTGTGTGTCTGGCTGCCTGGCTGTCTGTATGTACTAATTGTATGAACATAGACTTTTGGCCACCCCCTGAAACCCCTAAACCAAAGGCGCCCTTATGTCATAAAGGGAACTCCAGAAAGTTGGAATATGGATTAATGGTAGGATCCCCTATAATTTACCTTAAAGGGGTTACGATAATGATATTCCAACTTTCTGGCTTCTACTGTAAGCCCTGAGCCGCTCTCCTCTGAACAGAAGTAGCCGCAGCCGAAAGCAGCGATCCGCAACCCGAGCTCAAGAGCAAACCTGACCAAAGAGGAGGAAGAGGCTCGGGAAAAAAGACCGAAAACAGGGGCCTGAATAATTAGAACAGGGTTCGTTTAAAAGGGTTCCTTAGAAGGATTCTATAAGGGCTACTGCAAGGGTTAATGCAATAACTATAATAAGGAACCCCCAAAAAAGTACAAGTAATTGCTTTATTAAGGCCTCTATACTCAACCCTAAACCCTAAATCCCGAGGTTTAGGGGCTTTGGGTTTTGGGCTCGGGGTTTGGAGGTTGTGCCGTGACTACTTCCTGTTCTTCAGGTCGTCAGGATCATGGGACTTAGTCAGGTTATAAGTACCTTAATTGGGGTTACCAGGTTTCCAGTACCTCAAAATGGGTTATAAGTAGTTATAAGTATAGTTACCCTAATTATAACCCTAGTTACTAAGTCCCATGATCCTTTAAGTGAGTTTCGGTGAGGTGTCGGTGTGCATTGCTGATTTTCTGGACTAGCTCGGCAGGTCTCGGTAGTGGTGAGCTGCACATGCGTCTACTAAGCTACTGTGGTTTGAACTTCAGAACCCTACAGCAAACGCTAGTAAACCATCCACACCCCTGGGAAGCCTACAGTGTAAAAATACACAGGCCTGAGGAATTAGGTAATAGATACCGATATAGTCCCCATACAAATGTACACCAAAAGCACCATTTTTATTATCCCAGCCCATACCCAGACCATTACCATGATACATAGACGCGTGAAGTTCAGGATAACTCAAGTTTTCGGACTAATTATTGATTATTGATTTGGGGTTTGGGGTTGATAGTTCAAAGCTTCTAAGATTTTGGGGTTTGGGGTTGATAGTTCAAAGCTTGTAAGGTTTGGGCTTTGGGGTTGATAGTTCAAAGCTCGTAAGGCTCTCCAGGGGTCTCGGCCCTGGGACCGTGGAAGCTTGAGGGCTTGGGGTAGACTTACTTTTGGTTAGTAGGGCATGGAGGAATGGGTACAATTATAGCTATACTAGTACTACCATTCTTCCATTCCCCACTAACCAAAGGTAAGTAGATGGGTTTGCGTGCAGGTCTTCGCATCCGGACCTCTAGCATCCCTGCTTCGGGGATATACTCCCAGGGCCTTGACTCCTTCAAGGATCATTGGACTTAGTAAGTAGGTTATAAGTACCTTAATTGCGGTTATAAGGAGTGATAAGTATAGCTACCCTAATTATGACCCTAGTTACTAAGTCCCATGATCCTTTAAGTAGATGCCGAAACCCCAAACCCCATAGATCCCTTTAAGGAATCCCTATAGATCCCTTTAAAGGGACCCTTAAAGGAACCCTAGTTACTAAGTCCCATGATCCTTTAAGTAGGGAGTTTCGGGAAGGACCGAATGTAGAGCCCTAATGAGCAAATAGACCCTTGCGATGAAGGACCCCAAACCCTAAACCCTAAACCCTAAACCCTAAACCGGTTTAGGGTTTAGGGTTTAGGGTTTAGGGTTTAGGGTTTAGGGCTCCATGTTTCATGATGACGGGTATAGGTTAGAAGGGGACCCCACCCTGTAATAGTCGTATAATAGGAATATAATGGGGCCCTAATATAATCCTTATAATCACTATTACAGGGTGGGGGCCCTATAGGGCTCTGTGAGAACGCACGGAGAACCAAGTCTTTGCACTACTGTCTCACAAAAACCAACAGGTGTAGCCATGGCCAAAAAATAGCAAAACCCAGGCCTGAAACAAGTAAATAACTTCCTGGGGCATGTTAGGGTATAGGTATGATAAGAACTCTAAGGAATACACTTGGTACTTAATTGCTCCCGAACCTGCAACATGGCACTGTTAGTAGTTAACTAACTAGCTTAATCACAGGAACGCACTCTTAAAACACTAAGCTATCGGATCCACAGATATGCTTGGCCCAGCAGCAGGAAGGTGTAGCAGAAACCGGTGACCTCTCGCAGGGTCTGGACACACGCACAAATGACACCGCATCCGAAAAGGATTTAGAGTTTAGGGTTTAGGGACCCTATGCATTCCAGAGGGCAGCGTGGACTTAAATCCTGACCTCGACAAAACAAGGCTATCCAACTCTAAACCAAAACTCTAAGTCCTAACCGTAACTACTCTACACCGCATTTCATATTAGTACAATTGCATATTCCTTCCTACTCTTAATGTTGCTCGCATTGCTTGTCTTTGTCTTGTTCTTACATCGCCATAACCCTTCAACCCTAAGCCCCAGAACGGCACGCCCAGAAACGGACCCTCAACCCCAATTAATTATACCATAGGTGCCTTAATAGTCAGATATGGGAGCTACTATTTGCTTAAGAAACACCTAAAAAATAAAAATAATAATCCCTATGTTACCACCATAAGAAATATATTTTTTTTTATTTTTTGGGGGTTCTTAAGCACATAGTACGGAGTATTTGTCGAAGGCTCTACTAGATCGCGGCCTAAAGGGTCGAGTGGCATGGGCATTAAACAATCGAACATAGGGTTTAGGGACTAACTAAACTAGAACTGTCATGGGAACCGCAAGGGAGCAATACTGCTGATGGACACAATCTTGCATGACCCTAAGGATCTAAACTATGGGAAATATATGGTATAGTCTATTCCTTATACTGGGTAATGCAGGATTTTGTCCATCAAACAGTATTGCGAACTATTCATAATAGTTAGAATAGGGTTTGGGGGCCCATTCTACTAGAATTATGGAAAGGATCCCCCAAGATAGTGTTCGTAACTATTTAGGGAAGCCTCCCCGAAGGGTGCAAGGGCCGGTTGCAAGCTTGTGGAAGATCGGGGTATCCAGGGTGCACTTGGAGGATCTTGGGACTTAGTAAGTAAGGTGAGCCTTAGGGTTTAGGGTTCCTTTAAAAGAGATCTATAAGGGTTCCTATAATGGGATCTATAAGGGCCTAGGGTCTACTTGGAGGATCATGGGACTTAGTAAGTAAGGCTGAGGGTTCTTTTCAATAAGGGTACTATGGGGTTCTATCATAGGTTCCTTAAACTAAAGGGATCTATAGGGGTTCTATAATGGGGATCATGGGACTTAGTAAGTAAGGTTATGAGTACCTTAATCGGGGTTTTAAGTAGCTATAAGTATAGTTACCCTAATTTATAACCCTAGTTACTAAGTTCCACGATCCTTGAAGCAGGGTACAGGGTTTACGGTGCTTTGGATGTCTGATGTAGCCTCCAGAACACTAGAACAGAGGTCCGGGTTGCTCACAGCACCACCAACGGGACTACAAGGAGAAACAGATAGCAACCGTTTCAGACCTCTTTGTCAGGCTGGGAGTTCGAAGGAATGGGGCTTCGGCGTCATGGCGGGTTAGGATACATGAATACATATATATGTATGTACATATGTCTAGGCGCTTTATGGCTATAGGGTTTAGGGTTTAGAGCATACACCTGAGATTCAGAGACTCCGAATTTGGGGCCGTAGTGCTTCATTTTACATGTTATGCCGGATCTACCAAGGATTTGGGGTATCTAGCATGGGGGCGAGGCCATAATGCATACCTGAATTACTAGGTGGGGCTTTTGAAGCCTTTGAAAAATATTAGTAAATAAGATCCTCTTAACCCCAAAAAGGGAAAATATAAAATGTCCCAAAGCCCTACCTGAATTAGGTTGCCTGTGGTATCCTCAAACAGTACAGCAAGGAGCCATGAGGCGTTACATACTGTAGGCAGGTAGTTAGTCTTCTTTATCAAGCCCCAGAGAGCCCAAGGGGCCCCTTAATTAAGGAATACTTAGGGTTCCTTTAAGGGATCTATAGGGTTTAGGGCTCCAATACCCCTTAATTAAGGAATATGGCTTAAATTATATAGGGCTTCATATTATGACTTAAGCGATATTCCTTGACTAAGGGGTATGGGACTCTCTGGAGAGCTTCTGGTGCAAAAATTCTGCGGAGTAGGGTTTGTGATCTCAAGCCTGAACGCACTCACTAAGCCCTGAATGAAAGTGGAGACAATCAGAAATCTCTACCGCCGACCCTCAGAAGAACTCTAGTCTAAAGGCTTTAAAGACGAAATCTCAACCTCTATGCCGCTACGCCCCAAGCCACCCCAAAAAATGGTTTCCGAAAATAGGGGACCCTAATCTAGTACCCTAAATAGTAGGATCCTTATTATAGGGACCCCAACAGAAGGTACCCCCAATTTTCGGAAACTCCCATATCAACACCGAGATGCTGAGACCTTCATCCCCATAGCGCAGGAGACAAAAATCCATGTAGATCCGTTTAAAACCATCACCAAACCCACAAAAGAAACCTTTTTACAACCCCAGTACGCGAAAACGCAATCCTATATAGCACCACATTCGATCATGTATATACAAGAGCTTGAGCAAAGCTGTACAACTTCATAGAACCCTACAAAGTCTATATACTAAACGCGCTCCACCCAAAACAACCTATGACCCTTCACCACCCCTCCTCTTGTTCCAGAAAAATTGCATGAAGAAACCTAAGCAATCCTAGGCACGCCAAACAAATCCCAAAGCCTGAAATCTTAAAAACACTTGAACCCCACAAGGCCGTATGCCCTAACACCCCAGCACCTGCAGACAGACTAATAACCCTAAACCCTAAACCTCAAACGCAAAACCTCAAACCCCAAAACCTAAACTTCAAGCCCCAAACCTCAAACCCCAAAACCTCAATCCCTAAACCCTACTGTAAAGACCCTAAACCTTAAACCCCAAAAAGATGTAGAATCATGGCCTTTTGTAGGTTTTGGGCTATTATTTTAACTACTTTGGGGGGTTTAGGTAAACCTAAACCCCAACAAAGTCCATCATCCTCGTAAACCCTAAAGGCCCTAAACCTCAAAACCTCAGCGCCTGCAAACAAACTGACCCAAAACCCTCAACCTCAAACTCAAAACGTTCACCTACTTTTGGGGGTTTAGGTAAACCTAAACCCCAAAGCCTCCATCATCCTTATAAACCCTAAAGTCGGCCCTAAAGGCCCTGAGCCTTAAAACCTCAAACCTCAACCTCTAAACCTTAAACCCCCTAAACCCTAAACCCTAGAAACCCTAGAAACCCTAGAGACCCTAAGACCCCTAAACCTCAAAACCTCAGCACCTGCAGACCCAGGGGGATCTTGTCGGATTCCAGGCTGAGCTCGACTTCGACGCCTGGCGCACCCCCTTCTGGCCGGACGCCCAGGGACCGAAACTTTTGAGAGAGATAAACAAATAAATAAATAAATAAATAAATATATATATATATATATATATAATTACTTACATATATATATATATATATATTTATTTACATATATATATATATATATATATATATATGTATATGCACGTGTGTATATATATATATATATATGACGTGTATATACATACATGTATGTATATGTAGATATATACACACATTTTGTGTATGCTCACTTGGGTTCATGTATTCTTTGACCATACACACATATATACATATACATATGTATACATATGTATATATACATACATACATACAGGTTTAGGGATTGGGGTTCAAGGTTTAGAATTTAGTCTAGGAACCTGATTAAGGAAACTTGGGCCTTTGTTAGGGTTCCTTCTATGAATCCTACTGTTTTGGGGTTATAGGACCAGGGTTTCTTAATCAGGTTCCTACATTACAGGGTTTCGGGATTGCCTTACTCATGGCCCATAAGTTCCCGTAGAAAAACTTGGCTGACTTCTAAACGCCGCCTACAACTTAAACTTTAGTCTGCTTATTAGAGTTCATATAGAAGCCCCACCGTATTAAAGCCCTAAGAGCCAACCAGAAGAATGCCAAGAACAAAGGTCGCTTCGGGCGGCTGCAGCTAGAGTTCAAAAGGTGAAGGCATCTAGCCTCATCTCTTCGTGCTTTGCAGTGTAGGATGGGGTTTGTGGCGTACTTGGAGGTTCATGGGCAGTTATAAATAGGGTTATAAGTCCCCTAATAGGAGTTATAAGTATAGTTACCCTACTTCTAACCCCACTTATAACTACCCATGAACCTCCAAGTAGGGCAGGGCTTAAGGTTACAAGGTGGCGGCTTGAGGCTCAATCGTCAAGTTTGGGGTCTCGGCCTGGGGCAATGCTGATGACTTGACTTGAGGATTAGGGCAGGGTTAAGGGTATGGAATGCTTGAGAATTCAAAATTTGGGTATGGCATCACCCAGGGTTCTAGCTCATGAGCCGTCCGAGTTTCCATCAATGCGGACCCGTGATAAAGAACTCGCACTACTCTCTTTGGGTCATTAACTTTGATCAGGGTTATGCTCCTTAGGACGGGACGGGGGCTTTGCTTATCAGAGGGGTCTACATTATCGTATAGTCGTGCTGGCTTCGAGTACCAACTCTTAGGCTGTTCAGAAACCCATTGGGAAGAAGTAACCTACTGTTGTGGGCTGGCTAGATTGTGCTGGGGTTGAAATAGGAACTTGGAAATATAAGGTAAACTAGCTTGCCACCGACCAACCTACGGCTGATGATATGTATATATATATATATATATATACATATATATATATGCATATGTATACACACACAAATTAATATCCTGCATTACCTTAAGGGCCCTAAACTATGGGAATTATGGTATATTCCTTATTATGGGTAATGCAGGATTTGTATCAGCAACCGTAGATTTAGACGTCCCTGGAGCAGAACAACAGGCACATGCAGATGCCAGTCCCAGCAAGGCACGACTTAGGGTTTCCTGTCCACATGACGGTTTACCTGAACCCCCCAATAACCTACCTTTTTCAAGATGTGTATAAAGAAATCAAAATAGGGAACCCTGAAAAGGAAGGTTTTGCAGGGTCCAGGTAGGGTTTAGGGTTTGAAGATTGGGGCTTCAGGCATCGGCGCCTATCAGAATCGAGTTCGTGACCACGACTAGGCCGAAGAAAAGGTCGAAGAGGGTATGCCTCTCAACTCGAAGCCAGAGGGTTTCGATCTTATAGGGGCTTAAAGTTTAGGGATTAGGGTGTCGCGATGTTACCTGCCCAGCTAAGGTTAAGGCCCACATATTTGGGTATTTTGGGAGTTCAAGAAGGGTACCACAAGCGTTTGGGGTATAAAGTCCATCTAGTATACATTTTGGACCCAGACTTACTAGGAGCCCCAATTATGCCCAAGTACATGCTATACAGGCATACGAATGCTTCGTGAAATTGCTTTTGATGCTCGAACATTCCTTGATGACGGCGAAGGTTTAGGGCCACGTGGTGTCAAGTGCATGGGGCTGAGCGGGTTGGCTATCCGTCTTAAGGTTTGCCAAGGAGATTTTGTTATGAATACCGTAGAGAACTCCACGGGGTAGGTATGACTAACTACAGTACTCATTCAGGCCAAGATGACTGCTTCTGGGAGGACCCTTCTCAAGGTTCCTTAGTAATTCCTTTAGTGTGATTGTGGGTTAGTATAGTATGGGCTTGCATATGGGGACTTGAGTTGAGGCTTTGCAACGGCTCGGATTGAAAGGAGGGCGGACACCCAGCAGGGACGGGGGGGCCTTTCAGTCGTTGAGGTTTTTCAGTAAGTGGAGGCTGAAGAATTCAGGCGTCTCGGCTTCAGAATTGAATTCGTTCACAATTCCAGGACCCTAAATAACCCCAGGCTCGAAGCCCCAAACTTGTCATACGAAGCAGGATTTCTGAGAACTTGCTATTGGGGATAGCGTCACTACCCTCCGCCAGGACATCACTTACAGCCTCAGCAGCATGAGGACCCGTATCTTGTCAGGTTTACTGTAATCAGAAGGCTCCAAAGGTGGGATGAAGGTAGGTGGGAGTCCTTGTAATTATAAGGGATCCTTCATCCTACCTACCTTCATCCGACGCAAAGGCTTTAGGGTTTAGGATTTTAGGCCTGGGTAAAGTAACACCGTCATAAATTCAGAAAGATCTTTATTTCTTTAGAACAGTATTCTCCTGTCGGGCTCATCAGTTATATGTACTTACACTCTCACATACCCCAAAACCCTCGTTCAGGAACCAGGGCTTTGGAATTTGGACTTGCGACCTCTGCCAGACCTACTGCAATTTACCCGTGCGGGCCAGTTGCAGATTCAGCTTCGCCTCGAAGTGCCCCGGGGACAAAGCGACCCCAGCGCCGCCTGCTGGTGTCCAGCACGGAACGATCATACAACCATGTGCCACGACCAGGCTGTCCAGGGCCAGCATGTCTCTCTGCACTGCGGAGACATCGGCAAATTTCCTTGCAGAGACATGCGGGGTTACGCTGCTTTTGTTGCTGGTATCAGCCCGGCCAATTGCAGCATCTTGCAGCCTGAGCGCAAGTTAATAACGCTGTTAAGAGTGCTGCAGGTTCAAGGGTTTACGGGTTTAGTGTTTAGCGCAATATCCCCAAAACCTCATGAGTAACCCATTAAGCCCTGAATCTCATGGTTTATAGCAAATTAGTTTCACCCAAAACTACCCTACACCCTACACGCAAAAGCTTCTGCTCTCCATAGCAGAAGCCTTGTTGATAGTGAAGCCTAAAAGCTATCTCCGAAACCGTCACTACGTCCCATAGCAGCAGCAATGATGTTGAGACCGTTTGAAACACCTATCCCTTGGCTCCCACAGCTTAGAGTTTCGCATTGAGGGTAGGGAATGCAGGGAAATAAATCCCTTTGACGGCCGCTTAACTTAACGTCTCGTAGCGTAGTCCTTGTAGCCCATTCCCCCTCCCTAAACCCTAAACCCTAAACCCGATGGTCGCCTGACGATCTGAGCAATGAAGGTGTTGTTCTCGGGATTCCTAGGTCACTGTTAAGGCTTGCATATCCAGGGGTTGGGCATTTGAGGGGTTTGAAGATTCAGTGGTTTTAGGTTAGTTCAGGGTTCTAGGCTTTCGGGTTTTGGGAGCTTCTGGATCAGTGGCTTAAGGTTTCTGGGGTTGAGGGAGGGGTTCAGTGTGCGGACTTTCACATACCCTCGAATCTTTAAGGAAAGCTGCGCATCATTCATGTCAGGGTTTAGAGCTTAAGATAGTTTATGCCTTGATTCGACTGATTTGGCTAGAGGACTTAAACCAAGTCTATGCCAGAACCCGCAGATTTGCAGTCATCCGGACACAAGCTGGCTCAAAAACCGGACCTTCGACCGGCATATGCACGTACTTTAAATCCTCTTCAGAAAAGCAACATTAAGCCTCAAATCCCGCTTCAAACAAGCGACAACCCCCGAGTCTATGCTCAGAGATAACTCTTGCTGTGTATAAACATGGGGTCTCCGCAAATAGGGGACCCTAATCTAGTACCCTAAAAAATAGGAGCCCTTTTATAAGGACCCCAAATAAGGTACCCCTAATTTTCGGAAACTCCCATATACACACACCTATAGGCTTAAAATAGCTCGCGAAGCCGCAGCTCCAAACCCGAAGAAGAATAACCCATATGCAAAACCCTAAAGCCTAAACCCTAAACCGATGTATACTTGCGTACATATGTACCAGATGCCTGAAAACAACAGCACGCACACACACACACACCCACACACACGCGCACGCGCACACAGACACACATTCTGTCTTTCTCTCGATATATATATATATGTATACAGATACACATACATGAATGTGCAAGTGTATACATATACATACATGGACCCAGAAAGCAAGCGCTCGTGAGCCCCGCGCCCGCATCCGAAAGCACACAAACACGGGTCCTTTTGAGGGCTCCTGTACTTACGTTTTTTGAGGGTTTCACTAGGGTTCTATGACGGTTCTATCCGGGTTCCTTTGAGGAATCGAAGTTACGATTCGAGCCTCTTAAGGGTTCTATGATGTAATGTGGGCTTTCTTCACTCGACGAAGCTTCGTCAACATACGGACTTGTGACTTTAAAATATTCAGCCTTCGAAATGGGAGTTTCCGAGAATTGGTGGTACATTATTTGGGGATCCTTCTAATGCGGATCCCACTGTTCAGGGTACTGTGTTAGGATCTCCTATTTTCGGAAGCCGCCAAATATCAAACACGCAAACACAACAAATCGGCGAAAAGACCTGGCTGCCAAGACCAACAAACCACCAAAGTCCTAAACCCGATACCGTAAGTCTCCTCTTGATTCTTTCCGGGCTGAGTCTCCTTAGAAGCCCCTTACAGGTGGGTAGTTCTTCTTCCATAGTACTCCCATAAGACCCCCTTTACCTTATAGGAGTGGTATGGGAGGCTTATGGGAAACTACCCACCTAATAACTACCCACCTGTAAATGGCTTAGACTCCTAGCCCCGAAAGAAGTGTTAACCGTTTCACTTATGGCGGGGTTATATGAACCCCCAAAAGTTGAAGAATACCTACTCAGCTATTAAGAATATCTGTTGACATGACTAAACCCCGGACCCCAAATTTCAGATCCATCAAGCAAAAAAACGGTACCAAACTGAACCCTAAACATTGAAAGGAAACCCTAAACAAAAAAACTGTAGATCCCTTAAAAGAGCCCTTCAAAACTCCCTATCAAAGTAGCCACTCAAGGATGCTTTAATTAAAGGGGGATCCCTAGTAGATCCCTTAAAGGAGCCCTTGTAGATCCCTCAAAGGGCATCCCTACAAGATCCCTTACAAAGAGCTCTTACAGATCCCTTCAAGGGCATCCCTGGTAGACCCCTTAACGGGACCCCTGTAAAAGGAACACGACTATAGGGGCCTAAATAAATACCTATACTAGTTTGGGGGTTCCTTATCATATTTGAAGGAAGATGTAAAGGATCCCCTTTAAACCCTATACACCCTAAACCCCCAAATCCTAAACCCCCAAACTTTGAACTCCTAAACCCTAAACCCCTAAACCCTAACAAACCCTAAACCCTAAACCCCTAAACTCCTAAACCCTAAACTCTAAACCCTACACCCCTAAAGCCTAAACCCCTAAACCCAAATCCCTGAACCCCTAAAACCCTAAACCCTAACAAACCCTAAACCCTAAACCGCTTCCGAAGGGCGGGCTCTTGAACCTCAGCGAGGCGTACCTACGCCTCGAGCGATCCCCGTCGGCGGCATCGGCCGTGTTCCTTCCGGGGCTTAGGGCTTTCGGCTGGGCCTTAGGGTTTGGGGGTTTAAGGTTTAGTTTAGGGGTTTAGGCTTTAGGAGTTCAGGGTTTGGGGGTTTAGGGTTTGGGGGTTTAGGGTGAGGGTTTTGGGTTTACGTTTATGCGGGCTCTCTCGTCAGGACAAGGTGAGGATTTAGGGTTTGGGGCTTAGGATACAAGGTTTAGGGCTCAGCGTTCAGGGCTCCGGGTTCATCTGGTTTAGGGTTTAGGTTCGGTAGCGTCTCAACCTTACATTACCCCAATAGCAAAATGGCAAGCAGACGTGGAAATTAAACCCTAAACCCTAACAACTAAAGCAGGACCGCTTTCTGGGAGTTGGGAAAATCGATGCTTCAACTCCCCCTTCTTCAAGAACCGGGCCCAAAAAAGTTGAAACTTTCAATTAGGGTTTAGGGCCTAGTTATATGAGGCGAAGAACCCACGAAGCTTCAAGTTCTCCTTTTGTCTATCTAATCTTAAGGCTCAAAATGGCACAAACGCCTTAAATAATAAGAAGATGGTCTTTAGGCCCAAAAGCCTTAATATGTGAGTCCTTAGAGCCTTAGGGTAAGACTTTCTGCGGAGGCTTCGGGCTCCAAAGCCCGCAGGTCGGAAAAGGACTGACCAAGCCTGGCTTCCGAAACAAAAACAACCTTAGCCTCCAGATTAGAGTTCATATGAAACCCTAAACCCAAAACCCTAAACCCTAAAAAAAGTAAAGTCTTAAGAAGAAAAACCGGAAATATGCCAAGTTGAAGCAGAAGGCCCCCTCGAACAGAGTAGGCTAAAATGGGGGCCTTAATAATTAGGATAGGGGTTTTGGCGGCCCCATATACTATGAATATAATGAGGATCGATTTCTTAAAATAGTACTGGCAATGATTTGGGCCCCTACAGTAGGCCCTAAACCAAAAAAAAACTGGGTCTCGGCTGCAGGACACGGCCTGATCGAGCTCTCAAGTCTAGCTCTTGCTTATCTGCATTTAGGCTTTGGGATTTACGGATTTGATGATTTAAAGGTTTATGGGGACGTAAACCTTCTAGGCTGAACATTACCTGCTCTACTGCTGAGACACCTTCTGCTTGCAGGCACGGTTGCTTCAGTGACATGTCAAAGGCCGAGAAGGAACCTTGGCCGCACAAAGCTACAACGGCCTGGGCCTTACTGGTCAGAACAAGGTCCCTTTCATGGCTACTTGAAGGGGCTGCCAAGTGATATATGAGCGTGTGCATGTGTGTATATATATACATACACATAAACAAACATACGTCTATATATATACATAATGTGTATACGTGTTGTATATGTACAGAAGTACATATGTGTGTGTATATATATATATATATCGATGCCATGTGATGTAAAGGCCGCAGTAGTTAGAATAAGGTATTGGCGTATGTTTCTGCGATACTATTACAATATAACCCACACGGTATTGTTTGACAATGACTCAGTCACTCAGGATTCTAGTGTAGACCCGTGATTAGTCATGATTAGTCAATAGATGCACTACGGTATAGTTTTACAGATGTTAGTTCCTTGTTTTTTTCGCATATATGAAACATAATGAAGTTTAATCAGCATACCAGAAAGTAGTTTGCCAACATACCACAACATATAACCCATCATACCCATGTACTAGAATAACTCCCAGAAACACCATCCAAATATCAAGACACTGCCTCGACCTAGCAGACATGCGGCCAGCATAAGGAAAAACCAAAAAAAACACAACAGACAAACACGGCACGGGCGGGCCAAACTTACAGGACAACGAACAACAACAAAAACAAACGACAAAAAAATGTCAACAACAACAAGACCAACAAGAACAACAAGCAACAACAGAAACAACAAGAAACAACAAGAAACAACAAGAAACAACAAGAAACAACAAGAAACAACAAGAAACGACAACGACCAACAACGACCAACAACAACAACAACGACAACAACAACGACAACAACAACGACAACAACAACGACAACAACAACAACAACAACGACAACAACAACAACACCAACAACACCAACAACACCAACAACAACAACAACAACAACAACCACAACAACAACAACAACAACAACAACAACAACAACAACAACAACAACAGCAACAGCAACAGCAACAGCAACAGCAACAGCAACAGCAACAGCAACAGCAACAGCAACAGCAACAACAACAACAACAATTTTTTTATTGGACGCTGAGCGAGCGGGCTCTGCTCATTGCGGGCGAGCAGAAACTTCGGAAGCGTGCCATCCCCGAGTGTGCCGTGAGCCAGCGCCACCGGGTTAGCCATAAGCTAGCACCACTCCTTTAGGATCTGACCTGCCGACATTCTTATAGAGGTTACGCGGTCTTCGCCCGGCGGCCTTGTAAAGAAAAAGAAACAGACTGGCGCTTTGCGCGAGGGGACTGCCCATGCGAGAATCGCAGGTACCTCCTTCATCCGTTTCTGAGAACTACGACCGAAGTCAGGTCCCGAGGCCTCGCGTAAAACAAGCCAAAACGAACTGACCAAACAAAACCAACAGAGAAGACCGCGCAACCCCTATAGGATCCTCAGTGAAGGAAAAAGAGGAGCCGATGCAACAAACGTTAAAAGAGAAAAGGCCTAAGTCAAGAAGAGCAGCGCTGCAGACTGTACACAGCAGCAACAGCTCTTGGGCACCAGCCTCTAGGGGATAGGCCACAAGAAGTTGACTTCAGTTACAAAGGCGTTGCCCGTTTTTGCGCGAGCGATGCCCGAAACTCCTAACGTGACAGCCCGACTCACAAAGTCGTCGTCATGTAGCCTCCGTCACCCTCAGTGTGAGTCATTGCGTCCAATACTCACGAACTGGCAGCCGGTGGGTCGTACTCAGAAGAGCCGTCTCCCAGAGTTCCCGTCTAGTGGCGTCCCACACTAGGTAACTCCCGACTACCAGCGATGGGCCGTAAGGATAATTCGTCGTCCTGCCTGACCCCGTCGGTAACAGGACAGTAACGAACACACCTGGGAGGGCCGTAGCCGTAGCCCGACACCCATAGCACAGCGAGCGCGTCCGCTGAACGACTGTACCCAGATGTGACGTGGAGCCGTACCAGGTAGACACCGTGCTGGAACTGAAGACGTTGGCCAACTCTGCTGAACCTGAGTCCCCAGTGTCCCAATCTGCGCCTTGTCTTGTAGACAAGTCTGGCCCGGCGGCCCCCGAGAGGCCTCCCCCACCAGAGAGGATAGCCCCTCTAGGCCCACAAGGGCACCCCATAGCAAGAGGAGTCCCTGAAATGCCCGTCGGGGCCAGCATTGGGAGGATGCTGACGCGTTGTGAGTCAC
This sequence comes from Symbiodinium sp. CCMP2592, assembly GCA_905221615.1. Classification (NCBI taxonomy): domain Eukaryota; class Dinophyceae; order Suessiales; family Symbiodiniaceae; genus Symbiodinium; species Symbiodinium sp. CCMP2592. The sequence continues at coordinate 95,847 of CAJNDT010005907.1, read as the reverse complement.
CACGTTGCGCCTAGCCTGTCCTGAGTCTGACTTGCTCCCAGGCGCTGGCGGCTGAACAGAAGTGAAGCGCAGAAAACACTCAACCGTGACGAAGAACTCTCGATCGCACTGGCTTCGTAGCAGCTGGTGGCAGTCCACTGTGCCGTTGAAGAAAAAACTAGTGCTCGAAGAAGACTGCATGAGAATACCAGACGATCCGTGTCCTTCTTGCGGAGGTGTACCAGTTAAAGCGCAAAACCAGAGCGCCAGCAAAACTGCGCAGGAGAGACCTTGAGCTGTACCTGGGTGTCTTGTCGTGTAGCTGGAAAGTCGAAGAGAGGAGCGGAACGAGGCCTCAACTCGAAAGCTTCCTTCAGGATACCCAGGTGCAGAAGATGGCCAACCCATGACTGGGGCCGCCCCTTGAATGGCTTGGTGCGGCAGGTCCTTTTGTAAATGTAAAAGCATCGGCAGGAGAAAAGCACTGAGGCACAGTCGACGCGCCTTCCGCTAGTTTCGCCGGAAAGAGAAAACTCGATCCGACTCCCTTCACCCCGCGGAAAGGTGATAACCCTACCGCTTACCTCTTGCCAATGTTGTGTAACTGCAGACAGAGGCCCGGGAATTGGGACCCGGTAGATCACAGCGACACGTGGCTCCAGGGATGGCTATGGCTCAATAAGAGGACGGTCCCTTAAGCTTCGCAGAAGGGGGACGTTGCGAGCCTCTAGCGTTGGTACCCAGAGCCTTGTTAGCAAAGCTACACAGCCTGCTGTGATCCATAGCGGCTACAACAACAACAACAACCACAACCACAACCACAACAACAACAACAACAACAGCCACAACCACAACCACAACCACAACCACAACAACAACAACAACACCACCAACGACAACAACAAGAACAAGGAACGAACAAGAACAGGAGCCCCATTCCAACAACAACTTCTTGCTTTTGTCTCTTCTACCAGACTGGAGACAAAACCTGGTGCCCCGCATGTTGTTCTGCAGGGGGGAGTGTTGTTCCCCTTTGCCCGTATTGTCTCTTCTACAGGATTGGAGACAAAACCTGCTGCCCCGTATGTTGTTGTTCTGAGGGGGGGGGGGCTGTTGTTCCAGTGTTGGTCTGCTGTTGTTCCCCACGGTCTTTGTCTGTACATGAGTAGAAGCAACAAAGCCTGTGGTGCCCCGTGTGTTGTTCTGGGGGGGGGGGGGTGTTGTTTTGGGGGTCCGCGGGGGTTGTTCTGCGGGGGGGCCGGGCGTGTGATAAAAGGTCACAGTGTACATACAGTGTACATCACATTCTGACCTGTTGACAGTCAGCAAGAGCGACTGCCGTTGCCACTACCACCACGACAACGGTGGCTACTTGCTACTTACATTAGGGCTTAATACGCTTGCTAGGAGAGAACATAGGGCACTTAATAACCGTAATGATTAGAATAGGGGTTCGGTGAATACTATACCATGGTTATTATAAGGAACCCCAACAAGAATTGGTAATTATTGAGGCTGCCCAAATAACCTTAATGATTTCAATAGGGGTTTGGTGAATACTATACCATGGTTATAATAAGGAACCCCAACAAGAATTGGTAATTATTGAGGCTGCCAAAATAACCTTAATGATTTCGATAGGGGTTTGGTGAATATTATACCATGGTTGTAATAAGGAACCCCCAGCAGAATTGGTAACTATTTATGCTGCCAACCCGGAACCGAGGTTGTTGTTGCTAGTCCGGTAGAAGAAACAAAACCTGGTGCCCCGTGTGTTGTTCTACCTTCTCCTGGCAACCCATGCCGACCCGGAAACGAAGTTGTTGTTGCTAGTCTGGTAGAAGAAACAAAACCTGGTGCCCCGTGTGTTGTTCTACCCCCCCCTCCTGGCAACCCATGCCCACCCGGAACCGAGGTTGTTGTTGCCAGTCTGGTAGAAGAAACTGGTGCCCCGTGTGTTGTTCACCCCCCCCCCGTGTGTGAGCAAAACCGGGTCTATTTGGGAGCTCCTTCTTATGTCTTTAATAAGGGGAATGTACACGTACATGTAGTTATGAAAAGAAGAAGGCATCTTCCAAATAGACCTGGTCGGTCTTGTCCCAGGGACCCGGGGATCCAAGATTTTGGTTTTTTTTTGTTTTTTTGCATTTTTGGAAAACTCAAAAAACGAAAAAAAATGTTTTAGTTTTGTATTCTTTTGCATTTTTTCAAAAGAACTCAAAAAATGAAAAAAATCAAAAAAATTAAAAAAATCCAGGGTGCTCCCACAGGGACGATCAAGCGCTCCAGGCCGGAGACCCTCAGGGGAGGGGCGCCACGGCCAGGCATCGCCTCCCAGGGACCCGTGGATCCAGGATGTTTTTTGATTTTTTTCGTTTTTTTTAGTTTTTTGGATTTTTTGCCTTTTTGGAAAAAAGAAAAAATGAAAAAGCCAAGTTTTCTTAGTTTTTTAATGTTTTTGCTTTTTTCAAAAAATTCAAAAAATGAAAAAAATCAAAACAAATTAAAAAAATCCAGGGTGCTCCCACAGGGACGATCAAGCGCTCCAGGCCGGAGACCCTCAGGGGAGGGGGCGCAACGGCCAGGCATCGCCTCCCAGGGACCCGTGGATCCAGGATGTTTTTGATTTTTTTCTTTTTTTTGAATTTTTTTGTTTTTTGGCCTTTTTGAAAAAATTCAACAAAAAACGAAATATGTTTTTTAAGTTTTTTTTGCCTTTTTCAAAAAACTCAAAAAATGAAAAAAGTCCAGGGTGCTCCCACAGGGAGGATCAAACGCTCCAGGCCGGAGACCCTCAGGGGAGGGGCGCAACGGCCAGGCATCGCCTCCCAGGGACCCGGGGATCCATGATTTTTTTGATTTTGTTCGTTGTTTTGAAGTTGTTTGTTCTTTTTGCCTTTTTGAAAAAACACAAAAAATTAATTATGTTTTAAATGTTTTGTTTTTTGGCCTTGTTGAAAAAGTTAAAAAAACGAAAACTGTTTTTAAGTTATTTTTTGCCTTTTTCAAAAAACTCAAAAAATGAAAAAAGTCCAGGGTGCTCCCACAGGGAGGATCAAGCGCTCCAGGCCGGAGACCCTCAGGGGAGGGGCGCCACGGCCAGGCATCGCCTCCCAGGGACCCGTGGATCCAGGATGTTTTTTGATTTTTTTCGTTTTTTTTAGTTTTTTGGATTTTTTGCCTTTTTGGAAAAAAGAAAAAATGAAAAAGCCAAGTTTTCTGAGTTGTTTTAATGTTTTTGCTTTTTTCAAAACATTCAAAAAATGAAAAAAATCAAAAAAATTAAAAAAATCCAGGGTGCTCCCACAGGGAGGATCAAGCGCTCCAGGCCGGGGACCCTCAGGGGAGGGGCGCAACGGCCAGGCATCGCCTCCCAGGGACCCGTGGATCCAGGATGTTTTTGATTTTTTTTATTTTTTTTGAGTTTTTTTTGTTTTTTTTGCCTTTTTGAAAAAATTCAACAAAAAACGAAATATATGTTTTTTAAATTTTTTTGCCTTTTTCAAAAAACTCAAAAAATGAAAAATGTCCAGGGTGCTCCCACAGGGAGGATCAAACGCTCCAGGCCGGAGACCCTCAGGGGAGGGGCGCAACGGCCAGGCATCGCCTCCCAGGGACCCGGGGATCCATGATTTTTTTTGATTTTGTTCGTTGTTTTGATTTTTTTTGTTCTTTTTGCCTTTTTGAAAAACACAAAAAATTAATTAGGTTTTAAATGTTTTGTTTTTTTGGCCTTGTTGAAAAAATTAAAAAAAACGAAAAATGTTTTTTAAGTTATTTTTTGCCTTTTTCAAAAAACTCAAAAAATGAAAAAAGTCCAGGGTGCTCCCACAGGGAGGATCAAGCGCTCCAGGCCGGAGACCCTCAGGGGAGGGGCGCCACGGCCAGGCATCGCCTCCCAGGGACCCGTGGATCCAGGATGTTTTCTGTTTTCTTTTCGTTTTTTTTGAGTTTTTTTGGATTTTTGCCTTGTTGGAAAAAAAAATGAAAAAACAAGTTTTCTGAGTGTCTTTAATGTTTTTGCTTTTTTCAAAAAATTCAAAAAATGAAAAAAATCAAAAAAAAATTAAAAAAATCCAGGGTGCTCCCACAGGGAGGATCAAGCGCTCCAGGCCGGGGACCCTCAGGGGAGGGGCGCAACGGCCAGGCATCGCCTCCCAGGGACCCGTGGATCCATGATTTTTTTGATTTTGTTCGTTGTTTTGAATTTTTTTGTTCTTTTTGCCTTTTTGAAAAAACACAAAAAATTAATTCTTTTTTAAATGTTTTGATTTTTTTGACTTTTTCAAAAAATCAAAAAATGAAAAAAATCAAAAAGAAATCCAGGGTGCTCCCACAGGGAGGATCAAGCGACCCTCAGGGGAGGGGCGCAACGGCCAGGCATCGCCTCCCAGAAACCCGGGGATCCAGGATTTCTTCGTTTTTTTGAGTTTGTTGATTTTTTGCCTGTTCTGAATTTTTATTGGAAAAATGTTTTTTGAGTTTTTTAATGTTTTTGCCTTTTTCAAAAAACTCAAAAAATGAAACAAATCAAAAAAAATCAAAAAAATCCCGGGTGCTCCCACAGGGAGGATCAAGCGCTCCAGGCCGGAGACCCTCAGGGGAGGGGCACAGCGGCCAAGAAAAAAAAATAAAAAAAAAAAAAAAAAACAAATCCTGGGTGCTCCCACAGGGAGGAGTAGCGTTTAAGGCCTCGATTTAGGGTTACGGGTTTAGGGTGTGGAGTTTAGGGCTCAGGGTTTGGTGTTCTGATATATCCGAAATTCCAGAAATCAACGACCAGTCTTGTACCATTCGGACAATGCGACCCCTGAAACTCTAAACCCCAAGCCACCCTAAGCCCTAAACCCTCAAACCCTATACGCGGAAACTCCAGGGTTTGGGTTTTGCAGGGCTTGCGCAAAGAGTCCATGCACACTACTATCATGGAACTATAGGTCCCCCAAACCATAATAAGGGATGGTCTTTCGGCACCTAACTCCATAATATCAGTGTATATGGGACCCTCTGGCTTGAAAAGGGCTTTCTCTGATTATGGCTTCTGGAAGGGATTAGGGTTTAGGGTTTAGGATTTGGGGCTCAGGGGTTTGGGGTTCAGGGGTTTAAGCTTTAGCGTTTAAGGGCTTTAGGGGTTTTGGGTTTAGGGTTCCTCGGTCTCCTCTCGCGCAGCAGAACCTTGAAATCATGCTGAAGAAGATGAGCACGTCATCGCGGCGTAAACCCCTTTTGCTGACTATTGACCATAAATCCTTAAACGCACACTCACAGACGATTTTCTGATTTAGGGTTTCAAGTTTTAGAGCAGTGCGTTCGGCCTCGAGGGCTCTTCCTAGTAATACAAGCCCTAAGGGTCCAAGTACTCCCTTTTGCAGCCATCCGCCGCCGCTGGGTATGCTGAAAAGGCGGAAAGCATTCTCGCTCTGAGCTTGGGCTTCTCGGCTGGATGTGTCTTATCTTGACTATACAGGGGCCTTAATAAATCAGAATAGGGTTCTGGGTTTTCCGTATTATAACTATAGTAGTAACTATAGTATACTACACACCCAAACCCTATTCAAATTATGAGACATTCCTGTTGTTCCCGCTATCGTGGTGGGGGGCTGCATTCCAACTTGAGCTGGCTCGGTGCGACAGCGCCATCTCGCTCGGTGCGACAGCGTCAAGCAAAATGTGGGAGCCACCCAGCTGAACCCTTCCTTGAGCATCGACAATTCTTGAGCATCGACAAAGCTTACCTAAACACACCCAAAGCAGATAACAACATGTAACATCATGGCTGACTACCTATAAACGGCTGTTATTTCTACATACTTCTGGGGTCCAGGTAGGATCTAAGCAGGATAGGCTTCTCTGTATTGGGTTCGAAGCAGCAGCCGGTCGGGCTCCGAAACGAAAAGCAGCTGTCGAGGACAGGAAGCATGAAGGATCTGAGTGATTCGAAGGTTCCAGCTTAGGGGCTTTGGGCTGTTTGGTGGGTCTATATAAGGTTTTGCGCTTAGTTTTCAGGGTTTTTAGGGTTAGGGTTGGTTTTTGCGGAGGGGGGCCGGGGGTGTTTTGACGGTAACGAGTTCTGTACTGGCTTCGTGGCTTCGGGATGTTTGCTGGGTCTATTTATGACTTAGGGTTGTGCACTTAGGGTTCAGGACCTTAGATTGTAGGGTTGGATTAACCCTAAACCCTAAACCCTGAACCCTAGACCCTAAACCCCTAAACCCTAACCCCCTAAGCCCCCGCCAGCCGTCTAATCTGTTGGGGGGCGGAGGGTGGTGGCGTCTCAGGGTTTTGTGCTGCTTCCAGCAGGGCTTTCTGGGGTACCTTGGCTTCTGGCGTACGAGCCTTAACCCCAAGGGTCCAAAGGACTCCACTAGGATGCCGAAGCCTTCATGCTCTCTCGTCGGCAACCTTCATCCTCAACTGTCCCTGGTTCTTGCTGGTGTAGAACCTTACCGTTGCGACGAAGACACTGATACTTTTAGGATGCTTAAGGGTTTAGGGTTAAGGTTCAGGTGTAAGTGTAGTGCTTCGGGTCTAGCAGGGCTTAGGTTTTTAGCAGGGTTTAGGGCTTGAGGGGTTTAGGCGGACAGCTCAACACTCAACGGCCTGCGAACAAGCCATTTGGTTGCCAAGGCACTACTCGAGGTCTGGGAGGTCACGTGACGCTTGCTCCTGCATCGTCTGGAATTGCAGACGCCGATGAATTGCTTTTAATGTTGCTTGTTGTAGGGTCTCTGAAGGTAGTCTTCGCCCGCCGGCCTTCCATCCTGGAGGCGGGCCCACGGGTGCCGTCGGCATAGCCTGCATGTCTTTGCTCGCTTTCATATCCTACTTTGTTTAGCACCAAGGCTGTAGCAAACAGCTTCTGCATCTTCTTGGCCTGCAACAGCCGATGCGTGGTTTCTTATGTTGTTTATTGCAGGGTCTAATAACGTAGATTTCACCCGCAGGCCTTCCATCCTGGAGGCGGGCCAGCAGGTTCTGTCGGCAAAGCCTGGATGTTTTTCTTTTTCATATCGTTCTTTCTTGGTTCAACACCAAGGCTCCGGCACGACGCTTCCTGTCCGTGCCCTTGCAGCACCGGATGTGTTCTTTCATGGTGTCTGCTTCTCTCTCTCCCTCGCTCTCTCTCTCTCTCTCTCTATCTCTGTCTCTCTCTCTCTCTCTCTCGCTCTTTCTACGTTTCTCTCTTGTCTTTCTGTTCCTTTCTTACCTAGCCGAGGCGGCAGCTTCCGACTTGCCGAACTCCTCAAGCACCTGCAACGGCTCTCTTTCTTCTTCACTCTTCTCTGCTTTTTCACTTAGGCCGCAGCGGTTGTCGGAGTGGCAGTCTCGTGAGGCGCATAGGCTCCCACAGTATCTCTATCTCTGTCTTTTTGTTCGCTTATTTTGTTTCGCAGCAGCCGAGGCTGCGGCTAGGTTTGCCAAGTAAGTTTGCCAGGTCACCTTTGTTGCTTCTGTTGTTTTCTAACTTTCTCTTTTTTATACCTATCTCTCGTTTATCGTCTTTACCAGACAAAACAACACAGCAGCAGCTTTTGGATTGAATTCATTCTTTATTAGTCTCTACCTCTTTCTATGTTTCCCTAGGTATTTTCTTTTCTTCTATGGATCAGTGCTTACGGTGTAAGGACACCGCTAAGTTTTTATCATCGCCATTGTTTTGATCATCACCACCCCGTGCGACACTTGCAACCGCTGAGAACTGGAAAACGAAGAGGACAATGCGTCGGCGATGAGGGCCGATGCTTCCGACTTGATGCCACGCAGCGCTAACACCGCATTGCTCCGTCCACGCACAATCAAGAGCTTGTGCACGGAGTTCATGTCGTCTATCGCAGCCGCTTCCCGATCCTCCTGACTCTGGTTGAACCGTGCCTGGCCCAAAATCCTCATCATGCACTTTACTGTTGCGTCGATGCTCAAATATTCGAACTCGCTCTTGATCTCACACTCATTTAGAAGATCATGCATTTTCGCTGCCATGTGCGGTGACTGCATGAGGTCTTCCATAGCGCTGCACCAGAATGAGTGACTTGCTTCTGGCAACAACGAACTTAGCTGCCCTCCCGAACGAGTGGCAGCAGTTGTAAATGTCGCAGCAATTTGTCGAAAAGAGCACCGACTCGCTACCGCGCTGCATAAAAAGGCATTCGCAAATGAGCGGTTGTAGTACACATTGCCAACTCGACGAAGATTCTGTGATCGTCTGACGCACGTAGTTGATATAAAAAATGGACCGTTGGACCCCATGCACAAGCGGCAATGCGTGTCGATGATGTTCTTTCTGGACGACAATTGTGGTTTCACTTGCTGGCGCAACAATTCAGCAGAGCGCTGCAGGTAGTTGCCAGGTGTTTCGTTCCGTACAGCG
>CAJNDT010005907.1:0-82500 GCA_905221615.1 Symbiodinium sp. CCMP2592 | reverse complement strand
TAAACCCTAAAAGCCCCTAAGCCCAAAGCCCCTATGTGAATGTGTATGCATAGCATGGCGTTTGCTGTTCAATGAAAGCCAAAATTCTAACCAGCGCCGAGAGATCAAGTTTGCTCTTGGGCATCTACGCGATATTGTTCGGAACATCTGGCTTAAAGTTTAGGGTTTAAACCTCAAAGATTCATGGTTCATCATAAGGACCTAAGAAGGCCTATGTAAGGAAGTATAGTCCCCGACCCCCCTCCGCCCCTTACCCGCCTAAGCAACCCTGTGAATGGTTCAGGGTGTAGAGAAGGGAGTTTGACTGGCTTTTTACATAAATGGACGGATGCTCAGTCGAACCACGCTACCCGCGGTGTTGTGGTGCACTGGCTAATGTAGGAACCTGACTAAGAAACCTTGGGCCTTTATTAGGGTTCCTTGTAGTATGAATCCTACTATTTTGGGGTTATAGGCCCAGGGTTTCTTGATCAGGTTCCGACATTACCCGTCCGGCCCTCCCCATACCACACAAAAGTGGGAAAGTCTTTTTGTTGCACTCGCCGGCGCACCTCAGACTTTTCCAAAACCTTGGGCCAATGCCCAACCCAAGGCTTAACACCTTCAGCCCCACATGCCCAAGCCATAAACCCCACAACTCGAAACAGACCATAACCCCGAACCTCAAAATACAATAACAATCCTTAACGCCAACAGCCCGCATTTTCAAGAGAAAAATCACACACTGGAAAGAAGAGGCACGCACAAGGAATGCAAACACAATTAGGTTTGATGCTACTGAGTTTTCGCATATCTCTTCGTCCTAAAGCTTTTAGATGCTGGGACACAATAAACCCTCCAAACCCTAAACCCTGAACCCTAAACCCCTAAACCATCAACCCCTGAAGCCTAAACCCCTAAACCTCCAAACCCTAAACCCCTAAACCCCTAAAGCCCTAAACCCCCCAAAGCCCTGTATAGAACCCTCATAGATCCCTTTAAGGAACCCTTATAGATCCCTTTTAAGGAGCCCTAAACCCCCCAAAGCCCTTCAATCCCGGTCCAAGGAGCAGAATCTTCTTGATCGCTGGAATGGATGCGAGATGCTATCGGGCTGACCTCAGAGCATGTCCGTTTAGGGTTTAGGGTATAGGGTTTAGGGTTTAGGATTTAGGGCTTAGGGTTTAGGATTTAGGGTTTAGGGTTTAGGGTTAAAGACCTCAGAGGGGTTCCTTTCAAAGGGTCCGTTGGTGTTCTGAAAGGGATCCATAAGGGGTAGTATAAGGGTTACTATAAGGGGTTTAGTATTGAGCATGTCCTTAAGGAGGGTTCCAAAACTAACCCTGTTAAAGGAGCCCTAATTTTCATTACTAAGGCCCCTATATTGAGCCCTTATAGTAATCCTTATAGAACCCTTATGGACCCCTTCAAAAAGGAACCCTTCAAGGACCCCTTTGTAGGAGTTTGGGGTTTAGGGGTTCAGGGTTTAGGGGTTTAGGGTTCAGGGGTTTAATGTGAAGTGGGGGGCGGTTCAGGGCTGAGGGGTTTAGATCGCTCAAGGGTCTAGGGTTTGTTGCTTAGGGTTTTAGGGTTTAGGGCCTACTTGGAGGTTCATGGGTAGTTATAAGTAGCGCTATATGTCCCCTAATATGAGGTATATGAGGTATAGTTATAGTTGCCCTACTTATAACCCCACTTATAACTACCCATGAACCTCCAAGTAGAGGTATTAGCCTATCTGTTGGAGCTTGCTTGGGCTGTGAAAGGGTTTCATCTGTGTAGGGCCAGTTTAAGGACATGTTTTTTGGGATTCCAAAGTCGGTTTTGAACACTACAGGACCTGATGTCCAAACTCTATCTGTGGCACAAAATCTACCGTTTTGAGAAATCAATCAATACATACATCCAAGTGTGTGTCTATATGTGTCGAGAGAAACCATAATGAGGAGCCCTATTAAAAGGGTAGGTCTTTACGGCTATCAGTAAACCGTAAACACTGAACCCCGAACCCTAAACCCTGAAACCCCAAACCCTGAGCCCTGAACCCAAACCTCCGAAGCGACTGAAATCGTCTACACATCGAGGAGCTAGGATTTTGAGGGACCCTTGGGGATGTAGACCCTCTCAATAAATCAGGTCCCTTTTATGAGAGCCATAGGTGCGGTGACGAAGGGGTCTGCCTTATACACAGCCCTGGAGACTCCACCCTCCAGGGCGACATCAGGGTTCAGGGTTAGGGTTTAGGGTTTAGGGTTTAGGGTTAACGGTTTAGGGTATGAAACTATAACCAGTTGCATTTATACTCTGGTTCTTTCCGCTCCAAACAGACTTCATCTTCTGTGGGCTTAGAGTTTCGGGCTCAAGAGGTCGCTTAAGCTTTCAGCGTGGCCAATTGTCCAAGCTTCTCTTCGGAAAGTTGGATTGCGTGCTTGCGCAACTTGGCCAATTGTTTCGCTGTATGCTTGATCTCAACTGCAGCGAACCAAGAGCTGTCTCGTAGCTGCCGTCGCTGGGATTTGAGCGATGCAAGCCGCTGCTCCACGGTGGGGTCGTGCAATGCAAAGATGCAGCTTCCCAGAGCTTGTAACGGGGCCGAAACAAAGAAGACGCTAAAGGGTCCAGCCCCATTCGGGGGTTTAGGGGGTAAGTGGATTCAGTGTTTAAGGGCTTAAGTTAAGGCTTACTTGGAGCATCATGGGACTTAGTAAGGATATGAGTACCTTAATTGTGGTTATAAGTAGTTATAAGTATAGTTACCCTAATTATAACCCTAGTTACGGCCCAGAAGGAAATGGTCTCTAAGCATGGCCCTCGCGGTGGGGAAATCAGGTTCATGACTGGTGGAACTTGAGTTCATGGGACTCAAAGAAGGAAACTAGCCCAAACCTTGGTTTAGGGTTTAGGGCCGTTTAGGGTTTAAGTCAAAATACCGGAACAGCCAATTCTGGGAAACAGAACCATAATAAAGTCTAAACCTATGCTGGCACCCTAGACTCCACACCCAAACCCATCGAACGCAAACCACCGCAAACCTGAACTTCAAATCCCTCGCACGCCAGCTTTCAACAGCTGTCAATGCCTCAACAGAGCTTCTAGTTGGGCCGTACAGGGGTTCCAATACTATAGGGGCCTGAATAATTACCCATACTATTTTGTTGGCTGGGGTTCTTGTTGTAAGTATAGTAGACCCCCCAAACCCTCTTCTAATTCTTAAGGCCCTACATTATTATACACTATTTACGTTCAACATAAGCCTTCAGCTTAAGAGGCAAGGTGTCTGCTATATGGACACACATGGACTCCTACGTTGTGCCGAGCAGCGAAATCCACATGTTGATCCTTCTTAACCTGCGCATAAACGCAGGCTACTCGAAAAGGGGGCTGTGCCTTCTGCCAAAGACAGAGACACACAAACAATTCTACCAGACTGCACCCTTAATCATTAATCCCTAGACATGGACCCTGAACCCTAAACCCTGAACCCTAGACATAGAGCCTCTAGTCATAGCTTTTGTTGGGTGTAGTTCTGTTGTGGCTTGCGCCTTCATGGTCTATATGTGGCTTAGGGGGCTCAGAGCTGGCAGGCTCGTGGCGAAGCTTCAGGAGCAAGGGGCTCCAACTGTCACATTGCTTGGGATATCGGAGCTGTTTTGTAGGTCGAAATGAAGCAAACAGGATCGCAAGGGTCCAAGTGCAGAATAGCCCTACATCGGCTAACTACTATAACCCTAAACCCTGGAACAAAGCTGGATGGGCCGAAGTGGAAGGCTGCCTGGCGCCGTTGACACGTCCAAACACCCACAGCAGAGCAATCTACCCGACTACCTCTGACAGTTTAGTGCCTGTAGGTACCCCCTCAATGCATTCCGATGTAAGTTTGAGTATGAGGCATTGCACCTTTGGGAGGTCTTCATATGCTGAACCTAACCGAGAGTTTCTATATATCTGTCTGTCTGTCAGTAGCATGAATGCATGTATGCAGGTCTGTATATACGCATGCAAGATGTAACCGTAACCAAACGGAATCTTTCACACTCACGGGGACAGGGAGCGAGAGAAAGAGGGAGAGCGAGAGAGAGAGCAAGCAGCAGATCAACAGAGGCAAAGAAAGAACGAGAGAGAGAGAGAGAGAGAGAGAGAGAGACAGACAGAGAGAGAGAGAGAGAGAGAGAGAGCGAGAGACCCCTAAACCCTAAACCGTGAAAGACATGCGAACAGACAGGAAGACAAACAGACACAGAGAGAGGCAGAAAGAGACTCGCGACTTGTCAAGGCTTTACTGTAGCGGCCTCAAGAAATAGAATAGGGTTTTGGGACCCATTACACAGCAACTATGATAAGGAACCACCAAAACAGTACAGGTAGTTACTACGTCCTCTATATTAATGGATTCTATGGGTCCTGTGATGGCTGATGAGGCGAAACCGGATTTCGCAAAGCCCGGAACCCAAAAAGGTAAAGGACCTTTGACTCCAGCACCTTATCGTTGTCGAGCCCTTCCTAAACCTCTGGTCCGTAAAACAAAACAATTATTGTAAGGACGCAAAACGACCCTAAATCCCAAACAAATTCCTTTCCGGGTCGTGATGCTTCACTGAAAACCTAACCCCGAGATCCTAAACCCTAAACCCTCAAGCCTACACCCTGCCATAAACCCTAAACCCTAAACCCTCAAGCCTAAACCCTAAACTCTCAACCCTTCGACCCTGTAAACCCTAAACCCAAAACGGCCCCTAATTGCAACTCTTCGCCTCCTCGAAAGGAAAGGCCATGCGAGGAACTTCCAGGATCGCCTGCAGCATCTCGTCCTGGGAGATCTTGATGCTTGACAGTTTGTGTTTTCTAGAATTTTGAGGGGTGCTACAAGGGGTTTGGGGTTACTTTAAGGGCTCTAGGAGGGGTTAGACTTTAATTAACTGTTGCTCTAAGATCTTATGCTTCTGGTTGGTCCAGGGCTTAGGGTCTATCGCTTGGAGCCTGGACGTCTTTCCCTTTTAAAGGGCAGCTCTGAGGGTGCAGTTGAACGCTGTATGGGTGTGGTTTAGGGTTCAGGGGTTTACAGTTTAAGCTTTAGGGTTTCTTCTGATAAGGCTTACTCTAAGCGAACCCTAAACCCTAAACCCTTATATAAGCGTATCATAAAGGCCTAGAGTTCAGTTTTGCTTCAATATGCTGATGCGGCTTCATAGGGCTCCTCCAGCGGTTGCCACTTAGGGGTTCCTGTGAGAGTTTCCTTACTGGGGTCTGCAAGGGTTTCGGGCTTCAGGGCTTAACTGAGTTCAGGGGGATAGGGGTTGTTAAGGTTTAGGTGTTAAGGGCTGGGGTTCATTGCCCTGGTTGTAACCGTGAGCTTGGCGAACCCTGAATGCCAATGGCAGGCGAAGGTTTAAGTAGTAGTAGGGTACTATATTAGGGTCCCCTATTTTCAGAAACTCCCATATAATGGATATCAGGGGTCTGAGGTGTATTTAGGGCTTCGGGTGCGTACTTGGAGGATCATGGGACTCAGTAAGTCAGGTCGCAAGTACCTCAATAATTGGGGCTGTAAAAAAATTTGAATCATAGATGCCGAATTTATAACTCAAGTTACTGCAGTACGTCTCGTGATTTGTTAAGCAAGGGTGGGCGCTACAAAGCCTCACCTGTAGCTGGCAGGCTACATCTGTGAAGTAGCCTGCTATCACATTCATCGGTAGCTTTGCAGTAAACGTCTTCGACAGGGTCTAGGTTTCCGGTTTTGGGCTTAGGCTTCCAACATATGTCTCTACTCTATATTGCGCTCTCGCGTGAGACTATGCGTAACAGGCCAACCATTGATAGGAATTCAAGCTGATCCACCAAAGAAGTATGCACAGGCAGGGTAAGGCCATAACTTGGCCTTCGCTGCAAAGTGATGCGAGCTTTGTTGAATTGGAGGTCAAACCCTTATCCCAACTCCTGGAGTTCTGAATCCTAAGCCCGACCTGGACTAAAGCTGTACCTTTGGGACGGTATCGGGATAATACCGCAACTTAGCGTGTAAGTAGCCTGGCAAAAACAAGGTTAACCTTTTCAATTCTGGTAGGGTAGGATTATATTGACCCAAGACGTTAAAGGTTACCTACTCAGCTACTATACGACCAAAAGGTGGTTACCTAAACCCCAAAACCCACTGCGGCTCGCCTGGTTGGCTAAACGTTCAAGAAGCTCCTCGTGCTGACGCCTGGGCCACCATGGAACCCTTTCTCTGGGCTGATATACTTGGAGGCTCATGGGTAGTTATAAGGGTTCCTTTAAGGGTCCCTTTAAAGGGATCTATAGGGATCCTATAAGGGTATAGGGTTTAGGGTTCATGGGTAGTTATAAGTAGGGTTATAAGTACCCTAATATGAGTTACAAGTATAGTTGCCCTACTTAGAACCCTACTTATCACTACCCCTGAACCTCCAAGTAGACCCTAAACCCTATACCCTTATAGAATCGCTATAGATCCCTTTAAAGGGACCCTTAAAGGAACCCTTATAACTACCCCTGAACCTCCAAGTAAGGGCCTCAGGAATTGGAATAGACCTCCTCTCAGGGTTCGTTTCACGGGCTCTATGAGGGATACAACACGGGTTCTGTAATATAGGAGCCTGCACAATGAGAATAGGGTCTTGGGGCATGTTGTGGTATGTATAGTATAGGTACACTTCCGAAACTTGAGGAACAGAAGTGTTAATTTTCAAGGCTGGTTCATCATCCATAGGGAACCTACAGACCCTTTGTTCAAAGATCTTGGGCTTTCAGGGGTAATTGCTGCATACTTAGCGTGCTTTCTGCACGAAACTTTCTTCCTGCAGGCCTTGAGCCCCAGGAGTTGGAAGTCTACCCCAAAACCCTACACCCAAAGGGTCCAAGTCTCACTGTGGTAAATATCCCAAACTACCCTGTATACCATAATGATACTTGGACCCTTTGGGAAACCACATCTAAACCCTAGCAACTTGGGCATTTATCTGCTGCAAGAATGTCTCTACCCCATGATCACCCTCTGGCGCCGGGTGGCTCCAACAAGGCGCTTGTCTTGTCCTGGGATGCTGCTTGGAGGTTCATGGGTGGGTTAGAAGTCCCCTAGTATGAGTTATAAGTATACCTACCCTACTTATACCCCCACTTATCACTACCCCTGAACCTCCAAGTAGACCCTAAACCCTATACCCTTATAGAATCCCTATAGATCCCTTTAAAGGGGCCCTTAAAGGAACCCTTATAACTACCCATGAACCTCCAAGTGGAGAGTCAGACAAGGGGGTTTAGGTCACCGGGCTTCGCGTTTGGAGCTGAGGCTTCGAACGGTGTACACCAAGGGTCCAACTGTTGATGATATAAATCCTGCATTACCTTAAGGACCCTAAACTATGGGAATGGTGGTATATTCATTATTATGGGTCATGCAGGATTTATATCATCAACCGAAGTACCCAGTAATCATATACTCCCCAAAACCCTAACCTACATAATAACTAATTACTATCCTAAACCCTTAACCGTGTCCCTTGGACCCTTGGGGCAGTTTAGGGATGAGGGTTTAGCGTAGATCGGACCTTTCGTATCGGATCCCCAAGCTAGCTATTTGATACGCCCCCGATAGACTCGCAAACCCCCTCAACCCTACCCCATAAAACTCTAAGCCCTACTTAAAGGATCATGGGACTTACTAACTAGGGCTATAATTAGGGCAACTATACTTATAACTACCTATAACCCCAATTAAGGTACTTATAACCTTACTTACTAAGTCCCATGATCCTCCAAGTAGCCCAAAGACTCGAAAGGCCTATCACCTTACACTCGAAAGCCCGAAGTCATCGAGCCTGTCAACTTCATGAGCCTCAAAGCCACCATAAACCCGGAAAGAACTGGAACAAGAATCTTGAAACCATAAACCCCGATGCCCCGATGGAAGCCAAACCTCGAACTCTGACTCGTGTAGCGTAAAGCTAAGCCTTCATAGCCACCCTTCATCGTCGAGCAAATCGTGTAAAACTTGCGGGTCTGAGTGGACTGGGTGGATGCGGACTAAGGGGTTTACACTTTATGGTTTAGGGTCTGGGGTTTATTCTTTCGGGCTTCGAGTTTAGGGCCAACAGTCAAAATCAATATCCCAAGAGTCCTAAAGCCCATGAGCTCAAGACTCAAGGTTGCTGGTAATGAGGGTCGTTAATGATTGGAATATGGTACTGCTTGTTTTATGGCGGGGCGGGGAGGGGGTGTTATACGGTTGATGGTATAAATCCTGCATTACCCAGAATAAGGGCTGCACCATAACTCCCATAGTTTAGGGTCCTTAAGGTAATGCTGGATTTCTATCATCAACCGTAGTACAAACGAGACAAGAAGCTCGAAGGGATGATTTCGGTGAATATTGGGAGTTTCCGACAATTAGGGCTACCTTACTTTGGGTCCCTTATAAAAAGGATCCTACTATTTAGGGTACTATATATTAGGGTCCCCTATTTTCGGAAACTCCCGTTTAGGCTTCTATAGACTCGGTCGGGATCAAGGCAAAGCCTGAAGCCCCGACATGTCCCAATCACCCAAGTCTTAAGGCTTGGTTTCTGCTGCTGGGTTCTTGTTAAGGAATTTAGCCTAAGTTAGCGCGATAGCGATTTTTGACACAAAAAAAGGGGTCCTCATTATGGTAACTTGATAATAAGCTTCTTAACAAGAACCCAAATTCGCAAGTTCTGGGGAAGATCAGTCTGGCTCCGGGTGCAAGCGGTAGGGTCTGGAAAATGGGGCCCCTGAATCATTGAAACCCCTAAACCCAAATCATGAAACCCCGGAGGCTAGATCCCTGAACCCTTTATGGAAGCCCATCCCCGAAACTAGGCTTTTTATTTAAAACCCGAATATGGAGTGTATAGGGATACTACAAACATGTAGGGTTGGGCAGGCCAAAGTAGTCTCTTCTAGTAGCCCTTAAGCCCAGGGATGCTCCAAACCCAAACCCTACGAAAGACAAGCCTCCATGCTTTCTCCCGGAACGGGGCTGGTAGTGTCGGAGGCTTTCGGTGGCAGCACTGCCGGACAATCCAGAGAAGAAAAGCCTTGACAGGGTCTCACAGAAGAACAGCATACCATAGGGGCATTCATTTCATGTTCAGTGCTTGTTTCCGTTGTGAAGAAAAACAAAACTAACAGACATGGGGAAGGGGACATTTGCTTACTATTTAATCCGACCTCCGCAGAAAGCCGTTTGAGGCTTTAGAGCTTGGGGTCCATGCAGGCAGGATTTTGCTGCTACTTCCATAAGTACATACATACTGATCATGGCTTCCGTAAGCACCTACTCCAGTCACAGGGTCCGACGAAACTATCACTTACAGCCTTGAATCCAAAGGTCTGAGTTCTCCAAGGTACTTAGGACTGAGACCCTGAGATCCTTAACCCTCTAAACCCTAAGCCGCAACAAAACCGCAAGCCCGATAATCGACACTGTCCAGCCCTGAAAACGTGTGTTTCGCAGAATGAAGGTAAGCCCTAGAAGTGGAGAGCCTAAACACCAAATCCTAAACCCTAAGCTCTAAGATTAAATCGCGAACCCCAAACCCCAAGCCCTGATGTTAGGTAATGTATTGGTCTTAATAATTAGAACAGGGCTTTGCGCCGTTATGCTATAGTTACAATAGGGGACCCCCCAAAAAATAGTATAGGTAACTATTTAGGCCCCTATAGCATAGTGCGCTTATAGAACCCTTATAGTCACGTTTCTAAACCCCTTTTAAGGACCACTCTAGGCAATTGTTTAGGCTCCTATATTTAAAGTCTGGAAGTTGACAACTATTTCATGGTTGGGATAGGAATAAGCATGTACATTTTTATTCCTTATTGGCTTTAAGTACCCATAAACATGTCAAAAAGTTACCCAACTATGACAGAGACCAAACCCTGAAGCACACTGCCAGGGTTTTAACTCCAGGTTCCTTCCCATAACGCGGACACCCAAAAAGAGGGCTTTGGGGTGTTTGGGGTTTAGGGGTTTAGGGTTTAGGGTTTAAGGGTTTAGGGTTTCGGGGTTTAGGGTTTAAGGGTTTAAGGGTTCAGGGGTTTAGGGTTTACATAAGGGTACTGGAACGGTCTCGGACTTAGGGTATAAGGGCTTGCGCTTCAGTTAAGGGGTCCATAAGGATACTAGAAGGGTCCCGGACAGGATCTAGGGACCTGAACAACAACCTATACTATTTTAGGAAAAATTTATCCGGGTTCCTTAACATAATCATAACTGTATAATTTTCCCCCAAAACCCCAATCTCATTATCAAGGCTCCTACATTACCTCCTTAGGGCCTGCGTATCCCCCCAGAAAGGGTTAACCCTTTCAAGCATGGTAGGCTTCTACAAAACCCCAAAACATTAAAGGTTACCTATACTTGGAGGTTCATGGGTAGCTGTAAGTGGGGTTATAAGTCCCATAATATGAGTTATACGTATAATTCCCCTACTTATAACCTCACTTAGAACCACCCATGAACCTCCAAGTAAGTCCTCAACCCCAAACCCTTCCAGAATCCCTGCAGATCCCTGTAAAGAGACCCTGACAGGACCCTTACAACTCCCCATGCGCCTCCAAGTATACTCAGCTACTAAAGACTCCCGAACCGGTGCCAAGAGGCTTCCTTAAAGGAACCCTAAACCCTAAACCCCTCTGCTCCCAAACCCAGAGCCTAAACCCCAAACCCAGAAACCCTGAACCCCCCAAACCCTAAACCCCAAACCCAAAACCCTTACTTAAAGGATCATGGGACTTAGTAACTAGGGGTATATTTAGGGTAAGTATACTTCTAACTACTTATAACCCCAATTAAGGTACTTATAGCCTTACTGGCTAATTAAGACCCATGATCCTCCAAGTATACTCCCAAATCGATGCCACGGGGCTTCCCCCCGGCTTGATTTTCACGGAAGGACGCGGGACTTCCACAGGCTCCTCGTCAGCGCAGCGGAGGGGGGGGGGGGGGGGGGCGTTTCTAGGGCTCCTTTGACGGGCTCCTTCTAAGGGTTCCCTTTAAGGGTTCCTTCTAAGGGTTCCCTTTAAAGGTTCCTTCTAAGGGTTCCCTTTAAGGGTTCCTTTAAGGGTTCCCTTGGTTTAGGGTTTAGAATCAGCTCTATAATGGGTGATTAAGGCTTCTTTCGAGCCTCCTTGAGGGGCTCCTTTAGTTCAGGGTTTAGAGTCTATATAGGGTTTAGGGTTCTTTAGGGGCTCCTTTTAAGGGCCTTTGGTTTAGGGTTTAGGGTTTCAGCGTTCCTTAAAAGGGTCCTTTACAGGGTCCTTGAGGTACTGTAGGGCCCTTGCCTTGAAGGTTTTGGGCTTAGGCTTTCTTACTCTTCTACTTATTGCATTTCTAATTGCATTTGCCCTTGTAAACACCCTTATCTCACAGGCAACCATAGCAACCCTTCAGGAAAACGTATCTACCCACTGCGCAACCACATTCCACGCCTAATACGCCCGTACAATGCCCTTACGACATCCAAGGTAACAGTGATTATAGCACTTTCAAAACAGTGCTATACAATCCGACTTTTGAGGTCTTATCAGTTTTTCCTTGAGTTCGATCCCTATATTCAAAGCTTCACCCTTCACAAAGCTCCCCTAGAACGCCGCTCTGATGACCAAGGCCCCTTCACCACGACCCTATGCCCCAAACCCTAAAGCCCCAATAGCCGTCAACCACTAAAATGCAAACCCTGAACCTGAATTGTTCATGAAAGCCATGTTCTTTTTCAGCCTCTTGCACTGAACTCTAAACCGTCGACCCTACACCCTAAAGCCTGAATCCGAAACCCTAAACCCTAAACCCAAAATCCTAAACCCTAAAGCCTGAATCCGATATCCATGCGACCCTCGAGCCTACGACCCCCACATTTGTTTAAGAATTCGCCCTCCGAAATCAGACCAACGATCCCTGAACTCATGAACCCCACTTGGAGGTTCATGACGGTTAGGGTTTAGGGGTTTAGGGTTTAGGGTAAGTATGGGTAGTTATAAGTGGGGGGTAATAAGTCCGCTAATATGAGTTAGGAGTAGAATAACCCTACTTATGATCCCACTTATAACTACCCATGACCCTCCAAGCACAACCTAAACTCCTGAGAGAAAAGCTGCGTGGGGTTGCGCCCACAGCCGCACATCTGATCCCACAGCCAGCTTGCCGTGGACTTCCTCGATGTCCTCCACCAAGGTGTTGCCCAGCCGGCGCACCGTCTGGATCGTCCGTTCGGCGGCACCGTTCGTTTGGTGGTCGCCGGTGGGTGTGGTTTGGTTCTTCCACCTGTGCCAGTTCTCTTGGCTCTGACTGCCCGAGCCGGAGCCAGGCTGCACGCGTGCAGGATGGACGTTCCAGCAGGCCGTGAAACCGCGGCGGTCGAGGCGCTTCTCCGAATCGCCGCGTCCTCCGGCGGCTCCAAGCTTTGAAGAAAGCCGAGGGTCGACTCCCAGATAGCAGCGAAAGCCGGGAGGGGCGGTTCTGCTGCAGAAGACAGCAAACTCCACGAGCTGCAGATAGCTCTTCTGCTTCAGATGCGACTCGACGTTCTTGAGGATGCCGGCCCAAGTTTTAGAGTGTGCAGGCAGACTCAATTCGAAACCCTTCGAGCCTAAATCGCAAACCGCTGCTAGTAGCCTAATAGACCCCTTAATAATGTAGGGGTCTGACTAATTAGAATAGGGTTGTGGTGTCCAGTCTACTACATTTATGAAAAGGAACCCCAAACTAGCAGTGGTAAGTTATTCAGGCGCTATACTATAAGTACACCCTAAACCCTGATTCCTAGCCCATCCAACTCTGTCTCTTGCTCCCCTCGAAAAGGCGGCACCTCGCTTGAGATCATGAGGCAAAGCTCAAGCCATGGGAGTCGCGCGAGCTTCTTCCAGATTAAATAAAACCAGGGCTTTCGAGACTAGGTTGTTAGGGCTGAAGAAGTGCTAAACCCCAAAAACCCGAAACCCCAAACTATCATAAACGCTAAGCCCACGCTGTTAGGGCTGAAGCACTACTAAATCCTGAACCCCAAACCCTCATAAACGCTAAACCCCACACCCTAAAAGCCTCCAATCTACAAACACCAACTGAAGAGTTTGGGTGTTCTAAGCTCGGGGTCTAAAGGCTGCTGGGAAGGGGTCTTGATATAGAGTCCTGAATAGAATAGTAATGCAAGTAACTGCAGCAATAGTGATACCAATAGTAATCATAACAATGATGAGATCATACTTAGGAGCTCAAGGTTCAGGGGTTTGGGGTTTGGGGTGTATCAAGCTTTCGCATGCTTTTGCTCACATCCTGCATGTTTCTGGGGAGAACCTAGCCCTCCGGAGAGCGTCGCAGCCTGCAGGTGCCCTCTTAAAATGAACCCGGTCTATGCTTGAGCCTCCAAGGCAGCATGTGGCTCCCTCCTTGGGGTCCTTATGATAAGGATCCTACCGTTTCGAGCTGAGAACGTTAGGGTTTCGGCGGTGCTTCAAGGTTCGGGAAGTTAGGGAATGTGCTTCGCGGGGGGGCGGGCTTCTGCCTCTGCTCAGTGCAGGTCCCTAGTTGGTTTCCTTTCTTCTTACTCACGGATCTTGGCCCTAAATTCAAGCGAAAACATGGACTGAACTGGAAAAGTATCGGTGATCTGCCTGAATCAGGGTCTAGGGTTTCAGTGTCTCGGGTTTTAAAATCTAGGGTTGAGGGTGGAATCCGGGCTTTTAGGTTTAAGGCTTGCGAGTACAGGTTAACCTTAATTGACATTAAAGTAACATAATGATATTCTCCGCGAGTCTAGCAAAGCTCATTCAAAACCCACCAAGCATAGTCAGGCATGGCTGTACATGCCCAAGGCTACGCCCGTAATTTGCTGTCTTGCGACATATGTAGATAGATAGACAGATAGACAGACAAATAGTTATGTACCTATATGTATACACATACACAGCCATGTGTATACTTACATATACCGCTAGCGGCAAGAAAGAGAGCAACAGTAATAACGCTCTGAGCAGCAGTGCTTGCATATTGTGCTTTGTATACTCGGCGCCGATTTGGTCATCCAGCAACTTGACCCAAGATAGCTTTAGTGGCCACAACTAAATAGCCTAGGACAGAATTCAAGGCCTTAATGCAGACACCCTAAATCCTAAACCCTGAACCCCTCAAGCCTAAACCGCCCAGCCCCAGTAGATCACGCCCACAGGATCAAGAAGCAAGTGCAAACACCTACACACACACACACACAGCAAGCACTTATTTACCCCAATTAAACTATAATAAGCCCAAACAAACGCAAATTCACTAAAGCATCAATGCTGAAACCCAAGGCATATCATGTAGGAACCTGATTAAGAAACCCTGTGCCTACAACCGCAGAATAGTAACTTGGAGTCATATAAGCAACCCTAATAACTATCACTCCACTCCAAAAGCCTCCCTCAACCTCAATACACTCACAACTCTGCACTTTGAATCCCGAGCCCTCCGCCCGAAAAGCCCGAAAACCTCCAAAAGCCCGAAACGAACGGCACCGCAAGAAACTTGGCAAGGCACCATAAGCACCATCTGGCTTGTAATCTAAGAGCCCCCCCCTTTAAAAAAAAAGTATGTATGCAAAGGTACCTCCTCAGATATGAAGCTTCCCAACACGCCACCTGGTTATAAGTCGGTCCCCACACAACCCTAGACCCCAAACACTAAACCCGAAACCCTAAACCACTATAAACCCCTACTTGGGTGCCCCACGGCTGAGCGTCCACTCTTGGCCTCTTCGCCCTGGGTTAAGGGACTGGCAAAGCTTTGAGGGTTTCGGGTGTGCGGAATAGGGTTTCGGGTTTCGGGTTCTCCCAGGGCTTGACTAGTCAGCTTTGTGCTTAGCGCTTTTCGATAAAAGTTGTAATGTCGGGGCCTCAATAATTACCTATACAACTTTGAGGGGTTCCTTATCATCATTTCTGAAAAGGATTGTTCAGGATACGACTTCAAATGTGAGGCCAACCCACCCCAACCCCATCACGACTGCTCAGGAGGCTCCTGGCAGGGTTTAGGCCTAAATGGAGCCCCTGAAAGGAGCCCCTTTAGAGGATCCCTTTAAAAGGAGCCCTGAACCCCTTGTACAGGATCACTTCAAGGATTTAAAGAAAACCCTCCAAGGATCCCTTCAAGGAACCCTTGAAAGGAAGCCTTAAAGAAACCCTAAAAGGATCCCTTAAAGAAGGCATAGACCTAGAAGGACTCCTTTGAAGGAAGCCCAACTTAAAGGATCATGGGACTTAGTAACTAGGGTATAAAATACTTACGGTAACTATATATACTTGCAACTACTTATAACCCCACTTAAGGTACTTATAACCCTATTTACTAAGTCCCATGATCCCCATTATGGAACCCCTTTAGATCCCTTTAAGGAAGCCTATTATGGAACCCTATAGTACCCTTCTCAAAAGGAACACTAAACCATACTAAGTCCCATGATCCTCCAAGTGCAGCCCGCCTTGGAGGCCCTGGAAGGTGTTTCGTCACCTCCTCCTTGGGCCGCTTCCGACCGTAGAGGACGTCCTGAAAAGATAGGGCCTTTAGGGTTTAGGGCTTTAGGGGTTTAGGGTTTAGGGTTCCTTTTTGCCCTGCACTGATCTGCCCTGCCCTGGCCTGCCCTGGGGTTTACGGTTTGGGTCCCTTTGAGGGGGTCTTTGAAGAGTTTGGGGTTTTAGGGTCCTTGAAAAGTCTGGGGTTTAGGGCTGAGGGCTCAAGTGCGGTTTTGGGTTTAACACGACTCCGTCTGCCGAGTCTGTCTCAAAACCACAAAACCTCCCCGCAACACAAGCACACATGTTAGCTCAATGCTGTAGAAACGAGCCCCCATAGCTGCTGTTTCGCTTTGCGATGTGCGCAAACCCTAAACCTTGAACCTTCAACCCTAAACCAGACCCTCGTCCGCAACCTACAGCTTTAACCTTGAGCCTAAAATCCTCAACAGTAACCTGCAGCATGAACCTTAAGACCGTATCATCAAAAGACACCCGAGCTGGGTTCTCATGGCGGAAATCAGCCTTTGAGTTGCCGTAATCGGGCAACCATATCATGTACAACGGTGCCATAGATGATCCCCATTATGGTTGTTCAAGAAGAAGTTCGCAAACACTGGAAAACCTTTATTTGTGCCGCTATGAAACCAGCATCTAACCCATAACAAGCCCCCACCCCACACACAATCAAACAACATTAAAACACATCCTCGCAACCCACAAAACAAGAGAACCGAGCTCCTCCACTATGTTCTCGCAGGCATTCGTGGAGCCCTCGAGGTAGGAAAGGAGCTCCTTGAAAGTTCATTTCCACAAGCAGAACCAACCTTCAGAACCCGCGTATCGCAACAAAAGCACACTACTGGCTTGCAACTTTGTGTTTAGGGTTTAGGGCTTCGGGTTTAGGCTTAGGGATTTAGAGCTTTAGGGCTTCAGTGCTTTAGATCTTTGAGGCTTTAGGGTGCATGGCCTTCTAGGGTATGTTGAGTAAACTTGGTCATGGTTCAGATCCCTGCAAAGGGTCTCTAGGCGGAAAATGCCATACTAGCAGGAGTCACTGACGTCGTTCTTAAGGAAGAAATGGCTGTGATTCTGCGATATTGGCTAATAGGGAGATGGCGATGGGAGAGTGATGAGACATTGTGGTGGGGCTTAGGGTCTACGGTGCAGGATGCCAAATCCTGTGTTGTTGGTCAAGCCTGACGCACTCGCCAGCACTGCCCTCAACTCACGGTACGGCCTTTCACCATATCGTGCAGCAGTACTTCGGGACAGTGCGGATACCATTGGGTGCGGTGCAGCACAAACGGGTTGTCCACTGCTTGGTGGTCTTGCCCGTCCCCGGATGATAGCGAGGTTGGTGACGGTGGTCTTAACTAGTCAGAACGAAACCCTAAACCCTAAACCCCTAAACCGTTCATGTTGCTACACGGGTCTGTGCGGAACTTGTCATGGTACTCTTTAAGGAGCTTGGCGGGGAAAGGATCACAGGACTGACTTCAAAGAGAAGGAAACCTAAGCCCCGAAACCCCAAAGCCTGAACTATGGCACTACGAACAGCAAGAAGTATTTCAAAGATCGGCCCAAGACTATGTTGTAGGTGTAGGGGGTTCGTATTTGTGGCAAGCCACCCGATTTTTTTGGGGGCTCCCTCCTAGCAATGCACGACAGCTAATGGATAATCCCGCACGATCACTGAAACCCTAAACTTTACAGCCTTGCCCCAATTCCCATAGTTTAACTACTTGAGGTCCTGCAAATATGGAGCCGAAACACCGAAGACAAAATTCAACAAATGTACAAGGCTCTCAATAACTTCAATTCGGCTTCACCTCTACATGAGCCAATCGTAACAAATAAAATAAGCAATAATCTTGATAATCGTGGTAGTACTAGTAGTAAAAGTAATGACCGTAGTAATAGTAGCTGAGAGCCCGGCCGAGCGAGCAAAGAGATCAAGATATTGGTATCTGGGCGGTCAAAGGTGCACTACTCGGGTGGTTGTCAAAGTTAGGGTCCCTTTTGGGGTACCATAAATATTCGCCTCGGCCCCGGCTGAAGCGGTCAGAGGTTCCTATTCGGATTTCGCCTTGCCAGTCACCCCACCCCCAAAAACCTGGCCCACCCCCCCCCTAAAAAATGGAAACCCGTCGATGAGCCCCAAGGTCCGGCGGTGAATTCTCGC
This sequence comes from Symbiodinium sp. CCMP2592, assembly GCA_905221615.1. Lineage (NCBI taxonomy): Eukaryota > Dinophyceae > Suessiales > Symbiodiniaceae > Symbiodinium > Symbiodinium sp. CCMP2592. The sequence continues at coordinate 64,820 of CAJNDT010005907.1, read as the reverse complement.
TTCCTCCAACGGATTTTGGATCTCTGTAGGCAGTCCCACCCAAATTCCTTCTTTTCGCTCTCCCCCCCCCCCCCCCCCCCCCCCCCCCCCCCCCCCCCCCCCCCCCCGCCCCCGACCCCCCCCCTTCCCGTGCCAGCACTAGTAAGTAGGCTTATAAATTAACTCTGTTTACTAAGTCTAATGATTCTTTAAGCAAGCTCCATCCGCTGCGCGAAACGAACCCCAAAAAGGAACTACTTTGGGGCTTTAGGGTAACATGATGTGTAGTGCAGCAGGCCGCGATGTAGTGTGACCTCACCTTCTCTGCTCCGAAAAAACCCCAGCAGGGTCTTAATCATTGTTTGGGCCCCTATGTTGGTATCGAGTTGATGGCTTTGCGTCTCAGGCTTGTTTTAGACGCCCTTTCGTTGGGATAGGCGGAGTAACGTGGTTGAAAAGGCTGTGATGCTTCCCTAATCCAAGACGCCCACGAAATCCACAGCCTCAACGGCCCATACTTAAGGCATCCCGCCGCTTGCGAGAGTCTTGGTATCCAGTGTTTCGGAATGACGACACCAAAATTCGTACCAATCATCCTGCTTCGTGTTGCTATGAACATTACGTTTACTATAAGTGCGATTCCAACTGTTACTTTTTTCCTACACGAGCTTGCTGCAGATAGTAGCCAATCGCCGCATGCCCGTACAGCCGGGCCGAGGCGGACGACGCGCAGCGTTTCAAATTAAGTGCCGTATGATAAGAGGTACCCAAAAAGGGACCATAATTTTGACAACCACCCACTCCTCAAAGAAGGTGTGCAAGAACGTTTAGGGTTTGGGGTTCAGGCTTGAGCTCTCTTTGGACATCCCTCCCACAAAGTAGAACCCCAAGAAACCTAAGCCTGAAAACCGCAAGTATCATCGGTAAGGCGTGCGCAGATGTGACTTGGGGAACTTCCAGTGTCTTCTACGGGAAGATAGGTTTGCAACTGTGTGTCTTCATGTAGAGACAGAAGTACTTTGTTTCACTCACACAAACGCATTGCAGTACCAATCTGTCTGTGCGCACTCAGCCATCTGTATATGTATGACGTGACACTCTACTCCAAGTACCAAAGTGCTGCAAAGGACTTCGATACCTAGCAAGGAAACCAGACCTTCGGATGTCCAGCTCTTTATTGAACTTAGGGGAACATCTTGAATTTGGGGGGGAATTTCATGCAATAGGCGACTCCATCTTATTGGAACTTAACTACGGTTGATGATATAAATCCTGCATGACCCATAATAATGAATATACCACCATTCCCATAGTTTAGGGTCCTTAAGGTAATGCAGGATTTATATCATCAACAGTAGTATAGACCACAGGACCCTTAGCCCTGAACCCGAACCCAGATTCGGGGGACCCTCCCCGAGTCTTACCACAACCACGAGCCCACATGATCGAAAGACTCCGAGGGAAAAGCCAGGGATGCGGTGCCAAAACAGGATTTAGGCTTTTGGGGTTTGGAGCTATGGGTGGTTGTCGAAATTATGGTCCCTTTTTGGCTCCTTAATATAATACGGCACCTATTATTTAGGGTTCCCAAATAGGGGACCCTAGTTTTGACAACCACCCATATAACTTAGCGAACCGGTGAGACCCTCAATACTTGTAGGGTTCGGGGTCTGGGGCATAAACTCACGTGTTTTTTGGTTATCTGTTGGCATACAGGATCTCAGAGCAACGAAATCCGAAATAATTGTCAGGTCTGGCGTGTTCTGCCTGGCTCAGTGGATTTAGTCTATGGCTGAAGCAATCAGAGCTTCGAAGCGCAGTGCCGCAGTACTCGGCACTTATCAACGGGGTTTGGGATTTTATCATGGAGCAGCCATCCAGTATTTCAGGAGCCCTAACCCTAAGGCTTTAAGGACGCATATATTAAGGCTTTTGGGCCTAAAGACCATGTTTTATAAGGTTATTGGGCCATTTCGAGCCTTAGGGTAAGGAATAGTATGCATGATGATCCGGGCAACGCCCTCCCACCCCTTCACGCTAAACCCTGAACCCCATCCTCATCTCTCGAGCCCTGTAGACCCTCAACCCCTGAAGCCAAAGACCCGTTGCGGTTTCAACCCTACCTTAACCCTGAATAACCTATCCTTTTAGGGTTCCTTATTATGATTTCTTTATATAAGACCTTAAGAAGGTAGGTCCTTCAGGGTTAAGGTAAGCCCTAAACCCCAAACCCTAAGCCCTACACCCTTATCCCTTCAAGCCCTGAGGACCATCGACCCTACGATAAGCTTCCAACCCATGGCGCCGAGCAGTTTCCTTGTTGTAGTGCCTCGGCTTGTCTGGGTTTCCCTTTTAAAGTTCATTTAAGGATTCCTTTGAAGGATCTACGGAGATTTCTTTGAGGGATCTATGGGGGATTAGAAGCGTGCTATACATGAGCTTGCAGAGCTTGGAGGCTACGGCTAAGGCTTAGGTTGTTGGTCTTAGGGTTCAGGCTCGTTCCGCAAAACCCAAGCCCGAGACCTGCAAGCATATTTCTGATTTGCAAAGGTCAAACATATAGGGGACTTTAAACTCAATTAGGCCAGGGTTTAGGATAGGGTTCCTTGAAAGGGCTTTGTCAGGGCTTTACGGGGGTGCTCTTGCATTAGTCTGGTTGGGGATCTTCGTCGGCATAGCGATGCCGAGCCCCAAGATAAAGTTCGCGTGTTCTGGACCGAAAACCTACACCTTACCCCAACCCTAAACCCTAAACACCCCAATGCAAAAACTCCGCAACCTTCTGTGCACCGTTTGGACACCCACCAGCCCGGGATGTAGGACTTCAACGCTACTTGGAGGATCATGGGACTTAGTAAGTAAGGTTATAGGTACCTCAATTGGGGTTCTAAGTAGTTATAAGTATAGTTACCCTAATTATAACCTTAGTTACTAAGTCCCATGATCCTTTAAGTAATGTACAATGTCGTTTCACTTACGCCCCTCTCCGCCATCCGCCCCACCCCACCTCCAAGGGTAAAAGGAGTGACCCTTAATAAGGACCCCTAGGTATATACCCTTAATATAGCTAATATATACCCATTATATAGCCCATTATAGGGTAGGGGTCCCCATTCAGGGTCCCTCCTTTTCCCCTTTGACCCACCCCACCCCCCACCACAGTAATCCCTGGGCCCTAAACCCTAAACCCCACCCCCCCACCACAGTATTCCCTAAGCTCCCATCAGCCCTCATGCGACTCTGTATGGTTTAGGGTTTAGCTGGGGATCCAAAAACCGGGTTCCTTGAAGGAGTCCTTCAAGGGTTTAGGGTGTAGGGTTCCTTTAAGGCTTACTTAAGGTTTAGGGTTTCAGGTTTAGGGTTTAGGGTTCCCTTAAAGGCTGTGAAGGGTTTAGGGTTTACTGGTTTAGGGTTCATCGGTCTACGGTTCAGGCTTCAGGGGTTCTGGACTTGGGGCTATGGTGAAAACCATGGCCTTTTGAAGGCAAGGAGCGAGCTACTGTTCTTGAAGATCCCTCTAAAGGTAACCATAACCGAACAAACAGCTATGTACAAGTAGTCAGGAGCAAAATAGAACACTGAACACCTGGAGAAGAAAAAACAAACAGTTCTCCCAAAACGTCCTTACGGACCATGCGACGGCCAAGCTCACGACCCATCTTCTTTGCTGGCCTCGTGGTACATGTACCTCGTCGTACATTCCGAAGAGGCAATGGGGTTTATTGTTCATAATTAGGTCTTGTAGGGCCCTCGGGATTTAAAAAACACGGAGCTCTTCTTCTTGCATCCTTTGAAGAGAGATTCCCTCCAGTCTAGGGCTTTATTGGGTTTAGGTTTGGGGTTTGGGTTCACAAAGATGCTGTTGTGTTGATTCCATGATGAGGAGTATATTACATGTTGTGGGAATACTGGTGACTGTCTGTTGGGGGACGGGAGGGGTGTCCACGATACTAGTGTGGGTTGCATCTGACGGCATGAGTCAGACGGCCGCTAAAGCTTAAGGGCTGAGTATCCTTGCCCAAAACAGGTTAACCTCTTCAACTATGGTAGTATTGTATAAACCTCAAAAAGGTTTCAAGTTCCCTACTCGGCTACTAAGAAAGCAAAATGGATTGAGCATTTTTCTGCGGACATTGCCTTTCCAGGATTCCAGCACAAATTGGCTTCCCGGAAGATGTAAGTTGCCCTAAAACCCAACCTCTGGGCCCTTAACCCCAAACCCTAAACTCCTAAACCCCCTCAATACTTGAAGGACCATGGGACTTAGTAACTAGGAATATAAATAGGGTAATTATACTTATAACTACTTATAACCCAATTAAGGTACTTATATCCTTACTTATTAAGTCCCATGAGCCTCCAAGTAAACTCCTGAACCACCAAGCCCCTAAACCCTCACCAAAAGAACCCCAAACATCCGTCAGCGCACCAGACGGAGCCAATGTCCAAAAAGGGCTCTCCTGGCGCACGTCTGTAGGCACACCTGGCTTGGGGGCCGAGGGTTGCCTTAGCTGGGTTCTTGTTAAGCAGGGTTTAGGGTTTAGGATGTTAAAAGGTTGAGTTTAAGTTACCATCACAAAGAAACCATACTACTTACTGCAGATCCCTATTCTGATAACTTCAGTTATATTCCTTAACAAGAAACAAGTTTAGGGGCTTCTGCCAGACGTCTGAGGAGCATCCAAGCTCGAAGCGCGAAGATGCTTAACAAGGCGACATACAGGGTTTAGGTTTAGGGTTTAGGGTGTTTAGGGCTCAGGGTTTAGGTTTAGGGTTTAGGAGATGTTTTTGGCGGCTTTAAACGGTCCTGCAGTCATAAGGGCTTGTGTTAATTATGAAGGCTTCAGTCTTATAAACTGCTGCCACGGCGCGCTTTTCGGAGCAAGTTTAGGGTTTAGGGTACCCTGAGAATATGAAAACAACTTTAGGATTTAGGGTAACCCTCAAGCCTAAATCGCGCAGGATTCAGCGTCGGGTTCTACCTGGAGTAACCTACCAAAACCTACCATTTTTCGGTAGGGCCCCTATAAATCCCCATATTAGGCTACAACAAGTAGAGTTTGGTAGCTTAAGGTAAAGTAACCAATCCAAGGTACCTAAAACAAGGTGAATCTACAATTTCATGGACGGGGTTGTAGTTAGTTTTGGGGCTCTGCAAAGCATTTATGAATAGGTGCCTCTATAGGAACCACAGAGGAATTTGGAAGGTTCCCCAAATTGCCACCTAGTTGAGGCCATGTCCCTTCTTTAAAGTTACATACCAAGACCCGACTTGGAGGTTCATAAGTAGTTATAAATGGGGTTATAAGTAGGGTAACTATACGTATAACCCATATTAGGGGACATATATCCCTACTTATAACTACCCATGAACCCTAAACCCTATACCCTTATAGGATCCCTATAGATCCCTTTGCAGGGACCCTTAAAGGGACCCTTATAACTACCCATGAACCTCCAAGTCGAACCCTGAACCTGGTTACTCTAGGCAACGCTTGGGGCTGGGGACTTCGGGTTTTGGGGCTTATAGGTTCTAGACCCTAAAATGAGGGAATTAGGGCCTACTCTAGGTCCTAGGTGCTTGTTTAGGGTTTAGGGTTTGGGGTTTAGGGTTTTGGGGTTTTGGGGTTTAGGCCTAGACCTAAGAGTAACCTAGGAATAAAAAGGGTGCCCTTTTTGGTTTTATAGGGGCTCATAAGGGAACCTGAACCCCCAAAAAAGGGAATAAGGGCCTACTCTAGGTCCTAGGGTTAGAAGCTGCCCCCACCCTGTAATAGTGACTATAAGGATTATATAGGGTTATACTGGGGCCCTACTATATTCCTATTATACCGCTATTACAGGGTGGGGGCAGCTTTTAACTTATAGAGTTCACAGGTTTAGGGCTTTAGGGCTTTAGGGGGCTCAGGGCGAGGGCTTGGGGTTTAGGGTGTTTAGGGTGCTTAGGGTTTAGGGTTCAGGCTGTTTAGGGCTTAGGGCGTTTAGGGTTTAGGGCGTTTAGGGTTTAGGGTTTAGGGTGTTTAGGGTTTAGGGTGTTAGTGTTTAGGGTTTAGGGTGACTTGTGAAACCCTATACAGCCCTTATAAACCTGGGATCTAGAAGCTAATATACAGGTTCTTTTTGCTTACAGGGACCTGTATGTTGTACCGGTGGGTCAAGTCAGAAAGGCTGGAAGGAGGAACCTCATAAGTTCGCGGGTTTCAAGCATACACAGTGAGGGTGCGGGCATTGCCGATACCTCCGAACCTCAAAAGCCTACAAATAGGGGTCAGAGAGGCCTCCCGGACCGGCCCCAGACTAGTTAAAGGATCATGGGACTTAGTAACTAGGGTTATATTCAAGGTAACTATACTTATAACTACTTATAACCCCAATTAAGGTACTTATAACCTTACTTACTAAGTCCCATGATCCTTCAAGTAGACTAGACTAGGGAAGACCCCAATACTGACCGGATAAGTAACAGGATCCCGGGTACTTATAAAAAGAACCTCATGCGGTGTGGTCCGGGACGGACTCATGAGGGTGAGGGGTTTCCAAAGAATTCATATATTAGGAGCCTGATTGAAAAACCTTGGGCCTTTATTCGGGTTCCGTTTATGAATCCTACTAGTTTGGGGGTTATGGGCCCAGGGTTTCTTAATCATTACGAGCCGTGGGCCCCCGTAGTCACCAGTCGAATTGATGCAAGAGATCAGTACTCGCCGAGGATGCTGCTCCTGCTTCTTGCGCTGTTGAGGGGGGATCCAAACCCGGCGGCATGCGAACTCGTCGCGGTTCCACGGCCCCAACCTGCAAACGACGGCTTTGATGGATGTTCTCAATCCAAAAAGGAATCATGGCCAGAAGGCGAGGAGTCTGTCTCTAACATCAGCTTGGCCTGGCCAGAGAGCCAAGACCCTTGCGATTCATGCAGCGAAACTTGCTGGCATTCAGGCAGGCACTGCAAAATGCATCGCACTGACATGCAGCGGCCAGGGAGATTTTCACGAGGTATCTCCATCTTTGTCTGCCATTGCGGCGCGCATGGGCTTACGCAGATGTGCTTGCCAGTCTGCTGTCGCGGCGGGGGCCAGTAGAGGAACACAACAAATTCTGCACGCAGAGGTATACTTAGAGGATCATGGGACTTAGTAAGTGAGGTTATAAGTACCTTAATTGGGGGTATAAGTGGTTATAAGTATTGTTACCCTAATTATATCCCTAGTTACTAAGTCCCGTGATCCTTTAAGTAGACCCCGTGCGTAAGGAATATCAACTCTAATTTTATACTCAGGCCCCTGTATGACACCTTGTTTTCGGAATCCCTCAATGCAAGCAGGCTGTCAATGTCGCATGACAAACAGAACACGGCTTTTCGTGAGCCCGAAGACTCGAAACTCACCACAGAATTTATAATAAGATTAGGGCTAAACCCTATTAACCCTAAAGTCCTGAACCAAAAACCCAGTCCCGTTTTGGGGCTCCTTACTCCTTATAGTAGGGATCGTCATGAATGCTGAGGGTTCTGGATAAGGGTCCCCCACAGTCTGAAACTGCGACACTCCTGAAACACCAAATCAGGGCTTAGGGCATGGGGTGTGGATTTAAGGGCTATTTGGAGGTTCATGGGTAGGTATAAGTGGGGTTATATAAGTAGGGTAACTATACTTATAACTTATACCTCATATTAGGGGACTTATAGCCCCACTTATAACTACCCATGAACCTCCAAGTAGCTTTAAGGAGTCGGGCTCAGGGGCTTTCCAACCTCGAACTAGAGAATCAAAGTCAACGACATTTGGCCCTCAAGACAGGTTTTGGGGTTCCCTGAAGCCTAAGCCCTAAACCCTAAACCCAAAGCCCTAAACCCTAAGCCCTAAACCCTAAGCCCTAAACCCAAAGCCCTAAACCCTAAGCCCTAAACCCTAAGCCATAAACCCTAAGCCCTAGACCCTAAACCCTAAACCCAAAGCCTTCAATCCTAAGCCCTAAACCCTAAACCCTAACTAAGCCCTAAACCCTCAGCCCTAAACCCTGAGCCCTAAACCCTGAGCCCTAAACCTCAAACCCAAAGCTCTAAACCTAAAGTTTTAAGCCCTAAACCCTAAACCCAAAGCCCTAAACCCTAAGCCCTAAACTCTAAACCCTAACCCAAAGCCTTAAACCCTAAGCCCTAAACCCTAAACCCAAAGCCCTAAAATCCTAAGCCTTGAACCCTCAGGCCCAAATACGCCGAAAGAACCCAAAGGCCCTCCAAGCCGGGCCTCGTGCTACGATGTACCTTGTAGCCGTTGATGTTCAGGTAATCCTGGTTGATGGTGACCTTGGATCTATAAGGGCTTAGGGTTTAGGGCTAAAAAAGGAATATGCCATAATTCCCATAGTCATAGTCTAGGGTCATGAAGGAAATCCTGGTTGATGGTGACCTTGGATCTAGGAGGGTTTAGGGTTTAGGGGGTTAGGTGATACTGTTGGTGATATAGATCCTGGTTGGTGGTGACCTTGGATCCAGGAGGGTTTAGGGTTTAGGGGGGTTAGGTGATACTGTTGATGATATAGATCCTGGTTGATGGTGACCTTGGATCTAGGAGGGTTTAGGGTTTAGGGAGTTAGGTGATACTGCTGATGATATAGATCCTGGTTGATGGTGACCTTGGATCTAGGAGGGTTTAGGGTTTAGGGAGTTAGGTGATACTGCTGATGATATAGATCCTGGTTGGTGGTGACCTTGGATCTATAAGGGTTTAGGGTTTAGGGCTTAGAAAGGAAGATGCCATAATTCCCAGAGTCTAGGGTCATTAAAGTAATCCTGGTTGATGGTGACCTTGGATCTACTAGGGTTTAGGGTTTAGGATCTAGGAGGGTTTAGGGAGTTAGGTTGGTGGTGACCTTGGATTTCTGGGCGTTTAAGTATCCAGGGAGCAAAAAATATATACTGTTATTTCGTAATCGTTCCTTTAAGAAAAAGGGTATAAAAGTCACCTTGGGTTTAGGGAGTTAGGTGATACTACTGATGATCTAAATCCTGCATCACCCATAATAAGGCTTAATAAGGAATATGCCGCCATCATTCCCATAATATATTGTCATTAAGGTAATGCGGGATTTATATCATCAACCGTAGTCTAGGGGTTAGCTTTTGCTGCTTCAGCATTTAACCTTTGGGACGGTGCTTTGGGTGGTTTCGTGCCTCGGGGTTGAGGGTATGGTTGCACCCTAAACCATAAAAACCCTAAACCCTAAACCCCAAACCCCAAAAACCCTAAACCCTAAACCCCAAAAGCCCTAAACCCTAAAGCACTACTGACGTCCTTGCCGATTCTTCGACTGGGACCCATTAGGGTTTAGAGTTTAGGGTTTAGGGTTGGGGTTTAGGGTTTAGGGTTTAGGGTTTAGGGTTTCGGTGTTGGGAAAGCCTGAAGCTCAAACCCCAAACCCAAAAGCTCAAACCCTAAGCCTTAACCCGCTATCGACCCGACGATCTCAACCCTCACACCTCTAGAATCTCGATCCCAACCACATACCAACAATCTCAAGCAACCTACCCAGGTGCATAGGCCCTAAAAAGCACGTAAGCACATATTAGGATGGTTACATCCCATATACATCCCCTTAGAATGAAGCTTGCAGGGATGTCCATGTAGAATGCTTGTACTTATGGTAGAAGCCCGAAAGTTGGGAACCCGATAGCCTCAATCCTTAAGAGTAATGCATAGGGAATCCCAGCCCTATGTGTCCTCAATCCGGTTTCCAACTTTCTGGGGTTCACTATATGTCCTTTTGGGTCCCTAAGTGACAAGCAGCGACAGGCAAGGGGACTCTCGGGGAACTCGGTGCGTCAATTGGGGTTCAACTACGCGGTGACTTCTCCTCGGGGCCCGGGGGAGGGGGGGGGGGTGAATTGTGTCTGTAAGGTATATGGTACTGTGAGTTCAAAGAGGCGCTATAAACAGGATTCTCGGGTATATTGCGATACTCTGAAGTTTCAGGGACTGTAAACGGGATTTCGGTGTATAGGGTACGCTGAGTTTACAGGGACTATACAAGGGATATACGGACTACCAACAATTCACAGCTCGTAAACCCTAAACGGCCCTAAACCCTAAATCTCATTCACATAAAGCATGGGCCTTACTTAAAGGATCATGGGACTTAGTAACTAGGGTTATAATTAAGGTAACTAGACTTATAACCACTTATAACCCCAATTAAGGTACTTATAACCTTACTTACTAAGTCCCATGATCCTCCAAGTAGTGACCGGCTCAGGCTCCAGGCTTCACCTTAACCCTGGCCCCAATAAAGGGATCTACAGGGGATCTATATAGTTTCGGTTTCTATAAGGGGTATTATGGGGCTTAGTCAGTATAGGGGCCTCAACAATAAGAATAGGGTTTGGGGGTATATTATAATGTAGGAACCTGATTAAGAAATCTTGGGCCTTTATTCGGGTTCCTTGCTTATATGAATCCTACTATTTTTGGTGTTATAGGCCCAGGGTTTCTTAATCAGGTTCCTACACGAACCTTCTTTTTGTTCGGGTTTCTTTTGGGGTTTACCTATAGTCTCCATTGTAGTTCCTTTTTTTGGTTTAACCAATTCTATATTAAGGATCCTAAAAGGTAACCCCCCAAAAAGGAACTACAATGGAGACTATAGGTAGGGTCCCAGAGTTTTCGGGTTTGGGAGATGAGGGGTTCACCTTAACCCTGAAGAACCTACCTTTTTAGGGGGCTCCTTCTTCTGACTTCCTTATATCTTTGAAAAATGGTATAGGTCCTAAGTTTAGGGTTCACCTTAACCCTGAAGAACCTACCTTTTTAGGGGCTCCTTCTTATGACTTCCTTATATCTTTGAAAAATGGTATAGGTTATTTGGGGTTCAGGTAGGACATGGGGGTCAAAACAGCGAGGGCAGCCCCCGCCGCATTAAGGGTTTAGAGTCTTGGGGCTTTAAGGTTTGGGGTGTCGTACGATTTCTCCATGCAAATCAGTGTAGAGAAAGAAATCCCAAGTCTCATGACTGAGCCCTTCTACCCCTGCGACTCAGAATCCCAACACCCTAAACCCTGAACCCCGAACTAAACCCTAAGAACCCTGAGTAAACCCTAAACCCTAGTAACCCTGAACCCTGAACCCCAAGGACCCCTGGGCGACCCCGACACGTTTCTGCTCTTTCGTCGCATCTCGCAACAAGATCAGCGGGTCGAGCCGCCTGCGTTCCGCCGGGGAGTCTTTGTCAGGCTGCATAAGGGTTTAGGGTTAAGGGCAGTCTCTATCGGTTTTCATAAGAGCTTTATGGGGGGTTCTTATATTTATAAGGGCTATTTCATGCTGCTTAAAATTTTGCTACAAGTGATTCCAAAGGTAATTTAAAGGTTGTGTGAGGCTATAATTTCGCAGGGACATAAAAATTCCCTCAGCCCTAGACCAAAAGCCAAAATCCGCAACACCAATGTAGACATCTGGCTAACAAGGACCTTCCCCTTTCAGCTTTGCGGAACTGAAATGGGGATCCTAAGAAGAAACGGCAGAATAGGGGCGTTGACTCAACTAGTATGGGAGCCGGCTTGAACAACTAAAGTAGGACGTTGGTGTGTGCATGTACGTATGTAGATAGGCATGTGCGTGTACATGTGTATGTGCATACACATCCACATATTCATATGCATGCATGTATATATATATATATATATATATACATATACATATATATATATATATGTATGCACATACATGCATACATACCTACATCCATGCATGCATGCATACAGGCATACATACATAACTTTACATGGGAGACTTGGTGATGATCTTCGTGGTGATAACAAGGTATCACGCGCGAAACCTCAAGAATCCTCCAGTAGGCCCCACAAGCCTGAAGTCCTGGCGAGGGCTTATCAAGACGTTTAGGGTTTGGGCCTGAGGCGGAACCCTACTAAACCCTAAACCCAAACCCCCAAACCCTAAACTGCGACCTTATTATGTTCCTTTTTTGGGCTGCGTCTTGGGCTTCGGGATTGCCCCAGAAGGACACTGCACTTATGTAAGGCTTTAATCATTAGACGAGGGTTTTGAGGAGTGTTTAGTATCTTTATAGTATGCTATCCCCCAAAACCTTATTCCAATCATTTAAGCTCCCTACACTACATATCTGCACTGTACTGCTTTGTCGCGGGGCCTTGTATCCACGGGAGGCTTCTTGTCCTGCGTGGCTTGGATGTGGGGCTGTCGGGCGAGGGTCTCGAGGTTGCAAATTCTTCAAAGGGAAATCTTAGGGTTCAGGGTGTTACGGGGTTTAGGGTTTTAGGGTTTAGGGTTTAAGGGTTCAGGGGTTCAGAGGGATAACCTTAAACAAGCCCAAACCCTGTGACCGGAGGGGAGGCAACAGCGCTGAAGCCGTGGAAAGGGTGCTGAGGCCCAGAAGATGGGATTTAAGACTGCGAAGCTTAGGTTCTGGAACCCCTAAAACCCTAAACTATAGGATCCTAAAGCCCTAAACTCGAAGCCCTAAATCCTAAAGGAGGTGTCGATTTCACGAGTCCCCCGAATGCACTTATAGTTAGATAGGATTCTGTATTCAACCGATCAGGACCGTTGAGCAAGTTGTAGCAGTCTTCAGAATGAGCTGCAGAGACGCTGGCGAACCTCAACATGAAGGATTTCTGAGGCCCCAAAGAGACCCAAGGGCTTTTTTTAGGAGATTCCGGACCCTCCTAAGATACCTGGAGGCTTAGGGTATGAAGGGGCTTTGGGTTTGTTCTCTAAGTCCAAGGGAACCTTTCGCTCTCGCTGCAGACCCACCCGATTCGGGTGTGCACTCAAACTCAAACTCAGCTTACCCCAAGGGCTCATGTAACAGTATAGGCTTTTGTCCATAAAGTATATAATCTGTATTTCGGTATTTGGCAGCACCAAAGCTAATGTAGGGGCCTTAACAATAATTAGAATAGGGTTTTGGGGCCCTTATACCCAAAGTATAGACTAAGAACCCTAAACCCTAAACCCTAAGCCCTAAACCCGAAACCCTAAACCCTAAGCCCTAAACCGAAACCCTAGACCCTAAGCCCTACCCGAAACCAGGTTGCTATTTCAGCCCTGTGATGCGGAGCCTGAAGCGTCGTGACCTCTCTCAAAGCCCGGCCTCTGGCCCGAAACCCTAAACCTTACTTGGAGGATCATGGGACTGAGTAAGTAAGGGGTCCTTATAGGGATCTATAGGGTTCCTTACAGGGATCTGTAGGGTTTAGGGTGTAGGGTCTACTTGGAGGATCCTGGCATTTAGTAAGTAAGGTTATGAGTACCTTAAGAATGTATTGGGGTATTTTATATAACCCTAGTTACTGAGTCCCATGATCCTTTAAGTAGACGTCCGTGGCAGGGTTTAGGGTTTAGGGGTTTGGCCCCTTCTGTGCTTGGAGGTTCATGGGTGACTAAATGAGTAGGGGCTCTAAGTTATAAGTGGGGCAACCGTGATAATATCCCACATTAGCCGCTTTGAACCCCACTTATAACTACCCATGAACCTCCAAGCAGGGCTCGGCTAGCGCATCATGCGCTGGCTTTCCAGGGGTCAGCGGGGAGATCAAACTTCAGGCGTAAGAGAAGACAGCGTGGTGGCACTTCAATCCCTAACTATGTCTATTTATAACTCTAATTTAGTAATCTAACGTAAAAGACCCTGTGCCCCGGGGTTTTGGTGGCACGTGCCTGTGCTCCTGCCCCCGATTTTGGTGGCACGTGCCCCCGCTTTTGGAGGCAGATGCCTCGCTCAGTTCAAGGTGCACCCGTTCGGTGCTTCGGACAAGTCGCCCAAGGAATCCCCTCACGCTTCTCAATCTCGGAATTCACGTCCTTCAAGAATGCCCCGTTGTTGAAACGCCACTCGTTGCCATGCTCCTCACAGTAGAACCCGTGCGTAGAGCTCCAAGAAGTAAGATGCCATGCTCTTGTGAAGCATTGTCATTGCCTTTGTTGCCTACTCAATGACGACCATCTTATAAACCCTGGACTACCCGAAACTCCAAAATAGAGGCCTTAATAATTAGAACAGGGTTTGGGGTTAAATTCTACTATACATATAACCAGGAACGCCCAAAGCCGTGTTCTAAATGGTAAGGCCCCTATACTATGTCTCTATATCCTGATGATGGCCCTTATAGTAGCCATTATAGACTCCTTTAAAGGAGCCCCATATAACAAGTTAGTTGGCCGAAGCCCCAGAAAAATTGAGGCTCAGTCCTCCATCTTTGCAGGCGTCGGCGATCGCCAAGCCCAGGAAAAAGTCTATGTTGTTTGGGGCTGCGGCTACAGCGCCTTGACAATTAGAGCAGAGTTCCTTTCCTCCTTCATTACTCATGTTTCTACATCGTATGTGCTTATTATTGTCCTTTACATGGTATGGCTGCTGGATGGTTGAGGGTCTTTGCTTGTCTTATGCATTCCACCATCGCTAGTCGTGTCGTGGTATGCATGGTCCGGGCTGTGGGGGCGATAATGATCTTAATCGGCTCTTATTGTATTTTTATTCATTAGGGTAAAAGACTGTTGGGAGTCTAGTTAAGATGAGGCTCCTACTAGATATTCAGTCCTTGGTATTGAGTCTGCTGCTGCCGATCAGGGCCGCCGTATCTGTGGCATGCGTCAGATCCTGAGCTACTGGGCAAAGCCCTTCAAACCTTAAACTCTCAACCGGAAGTTTGAGTACGGGTTTAGGGTTTAGGGGTTTGGGGTTTAGATTTCGGGACACTGTAGTCTTTTATAGCTATGTTGGGAAGCTTCAACCCTAAATCCCAAACAGACCCCGGGCTGTGGCGGCTTTTGCAGCTGCCAAGCTTGGGGTAGCGCCGAAACAGCAACGGCGATATTTTCCGTGTTTGGGGTGTAGGGTTTCATGTTTAGCTCCTGGACGGTTTCTGTTTTCTGGTGTCTGAGTCGTAGGGGTTTGGAGATGAGGGGATTGGAATCACGGGTTGGAATATACCTATGGTCCCCAGCGTACCAGCACGATAGCGGACATTCGAACCTTCCTGCTTTTATCCTCGCACGACATCGCCGGTGTGCGTATGCTCCTGTACTACCAAGTGTTCCTTCCGTCTCCTCCAGGACCACTTGCGCCACTTGCTTTATTAATCGAGCGGCCATCATACTATGTTATCAGAACGGGATTCATCTGGCAGTTTCCGAAAATAGGGGACCCTCATCTAGTACCCTAAATAGTAGGATCCTTGTATTAAGGACCCCAAACTAAGGTACCCCTATTTTCGGAAACTCCCATTCAAGGGCTTGGGGACGGTTTAAGTTTGAAAGGCTCTGATGTTACAAGGGTGCAGCAAAGGGTACTTAGCACTCAGACTAGGGTTCGGGAGGGTGCAACACACTCCGTTGGGTTTAGGGTTTAGGGCTGGGGTAAACCCTGAACCCTAAGCAATACTAGTAACTAGCAGTTATTGTGGCTTTTCAAATACGGCGACTACAACAAAGCGAACAATCTTAAAGGCTCAAGGGCTCAAAGCTGTCGAGGCTTTAGATTCGAGTAGTTGACCCTAACGGTCCCAGTACCTTATTGTCATATACTCTCCAAGACAGTACGTAACCTACATAACGACTACTGCATCCGATTACGTATCCCAAAGCCGAGTACCCAATTTCAATTACTGGGTCCTTTGGACCGTTAACCCTTCTTTAGTTTAACCACTCTTGTATATTTAGCACTGTTATGCTTAGGATCCTGCAAGGAAACCACCATATAAAGGAACTACAGTGCAGTAAAACTGCAGGTAGAGCCCTGAACCCTGAAGGCTTGAAGGTTCCATAAACCCTAAACCCTAAGCACTAAACCTGCGTGAAGGCTCTAAAGGTTCCATGGGTGTCCAGCCTGTGAGCTATGGAAGCCGCGAGTTTAGGGTTTAGGGTTTAGGGTTTAGGGTTTAGGGTACTCTGCACCTTAAACTTAAACGCTAAACCCTGCGCGCTCAGCCCTAAACCCCAAGCCCCTAAACCTTAAATCTTGAACACCAAACTGGCCTTGGTAGTTTGAACAGTGGCTAACTCAACTATGGAGACCTAAAGCTGGACTTTGAAGCTACACTGAAAAAGAACGTATTAACTCTTATTTCATGATGGTTCGTTCAAGCCACAGATCTAAGAAGTGTTCAAGTACCATCCAGAAACCACAAGCTCTAGAAACCCTGAACCCTAAACCCTGAACCCCTGAACCCCAAACCCCGAAACCCTAAACCCCTAAACCCTAAACCCCTAAACCCTAAACTCCTGAACCTAAACCCAAAATCCTAAACACTTGAACCCTGAAGCCATTTTCGTTCGGCACGAAGGCCCAAGCAGCGCTCGGTCTCCAGAGACGCTTGCAGGGCAGCAGCCTGTGATAGTTTGCAAGGATTGAGGGTAAGGTTTAGGCATGCAGGGTTTTGGGTTTAAGGTTTAGGGTTTAGGCATGTAGAGTTTAGTGTTTAGGCATGTAGGGCTTAGGATCAGGGTGCAGGGTTTAGGCATGTAGGGTTCGGTGCAGGGGCTGTTGGGGCATGCGTCCCAGACGGTAGGAGTTTGAGGTTTAAGGTTCGGTATGAGGATTTACCTATCCTTCTACTGTTCAGGGCTATCAGGGCCTATTGGGGTTTAAGTTTAGGTGCTACACATTTTTATGGGAACTACAGTGAAGGCATGGCATGAACAACGATTGGGGCTGCTCGGTTTGGAGAAGAAGACTCATTGACGGGTATCCGTTGCTTCGCCTCTACAAAATGTAACCGTTTTCTGAAACTCCCATTCTTAAAGGGTACTGGGTACTGTTCGGGGGGGGATACTTTCCCAAATCATATAGTAGTTCTTTTTGTAGAAACCCTACATTCTACTATACCAGGTATTTATTTGGCACCCTTTGGGATTCACGACCAGCCACAGACAAACCAGTTCGTTGTGGTTTTCTTTCCTTGAATACACTAGTAGACGTTGAGACTTCGTCGTACCATATCATATCATGACGAAATGCAGGGGCCTTCAACCTACTAACCCTAAACTCTACTCTAGCCTAGAGCACCCTCCTTGGAAGTTGAGGGCTACGGCCCAGCGGCTGCAGCCCCTTGACCCTGCAGTGAAGCCCACAAGTTTAGTGTTTAGTGTTGCGGGAACCACTGAAAGTTGAAACATGGAACACGGATGATCTGCCTCGGGGATTCCCTTTGCCTTACCTTGGTCTCTTCAGATAATGACGCAAAACACCTTTTTGAGTTCTACTGTTGCAAGAATCTCGCACGGTGTACACTTTCCTGAGTTGAGGGTTTAGGGTTCGCAGTGAAGGCTTTGAGGCCTGGGTGTTTTAAGGCTACGTGTTTCAGGAATTCTGGAGTGTTTCAGGGGACCCCAAGCCATAAACCCCCACAGGCCAACACTGCAGACCACGCCGTAAGACCCTGAAGCCCAGATCCTGGGGCTTCGCATACCCTAAGGCCCCAAAGTAGTTCCTTTTTGGGGCATATATATAGATATATATATATATATATATAGAGGGCTCCGGATCGAATGACTCAACAGCGAGTCTGATAGCTGGAGCCCCAGTACCCCGTGAGGGGGTACGCCATGAGCCACACCATGAGACCGGGGCCGGCAAGCACGTGCCACGCTGTGTGATGGTGGATATGGCACCTATCGTCGTGGATGAGGTTCGCACAGGCACGTACCGTCAGCTTCTCCACCGGGAACAGCTCATTTCCGGAAAGGAAGATTCAACAAGTTTCGCTCGCGGGCACCACACCATTGGCAAAAAGAGTGTGGATTTGGTTTTGGACCGCATCAGGAAGCTTGCTGACAACTGCACAGGACTCCAAGGATCCTGTTTCTACAGCGCATGTGGCGGTGGGACAGGATCAGGCCTCAGTTGCCTCATGCTCGAGAGGCTGTCCGTGGATAATGGCCAGAAGCGCAGAATCTCCTTAACGGTTTGGTGCTGCTTTTTAGTTGCAACTGCCGTGGTGGAGCCTTACAACTGCGCCCGCTCACTCCTTGAGCATACGGATGCTACCATCATGTACGGCAACGAGGCCCTGTACAGTACCTGCCGCAGGCACCTGGACATCGAGCGACCAGCGGACACCAATGTGAACCGCCTCATCGCTCAGTTTATCTCAAGTTTGTCGGCATCGCTGCGCTTCGGTGGAGCCTTGGACGTGAATAGCACAGAGTCCCAGTCCAACCTGGTCCCGTACACACACATCCACATCATCTTGACGTCCTCTACCCTGGTCATCTCGGCAGAGAAGGATTACGGTGAGCAGCTGTCGGTGGCGGACATCACCATGTCCGTTTTCGAGCCGGCAGCCATGATGGTCAAGTGCGATGTACGCCAGTGCAAGCACATGGCCTGCTGCAGGACGTACCGTGGCGGCGTCGTTCCGAAGGATGTGAATGCGGCAGCGGCTACCATCAACACGCAATGTACCAGCCCATTTGTGGACTGGTGCACCACCGGCTTCAAATGCGGCATTAACTACCAGCCGCTCACCGTGGTGCCCCATGGTGTTTTAGCCAAGGTCATACGTGCATGCTGCGGCGCAGCACCGCCGTCGCCGTTGCTTGCGGTGACATGGCAGCCGTGGAGAAGGACTACGACGAGGTTGGCATCGAACAACTGAGGGCGAGTGAGAGGAACAAGGTTACGGCTATGAGTTCTGAGTGCTTCGTTGCTGAGCAGATGCCGGCCTACTAGGTTGGTCAACAACATGGAACGATCACCCTAACAGAAGGTGAATTGCCGTGTTGTGTAGTGTAAGTTTTGTCTTTAGTGCAAGAACTCCATGTGTATACGCAGTCACTGCACATGGTAGTGTTGGAAGGGCACAGCTGCGTTTGAATGTCAGCTGTGTGGGGTGTACAGCTTGCAGTTTGCCTCACCCTCCCCCTTGAGGAATAGGCTCAGGCTGAAGTTCTAGTTTTGCCCTTTGGTGCTTGCATGTGCCTGGGCCCAGTGTCGTGATGGCATTCTTTGGCAATGCCTGAAGGTCCGCAGGAGTGCCGCTTTAACTCTGATGTTGGCTCTGTTCTAGTGTTGATTTTGCATGTGCTCGGGGATGGCTTTTCTGCCTTAGGCGCCAGTTAAATCCTCGCACATGTGCTTCCCAGCCTTAGCGCATACTGGTATGTGTCCAGATTTCTGCGCGAGGATTCTATAATTAGATGCATGCCCAAAGGGCCGCGTCGCACCGACTCAACGCCCCAAACAGGAGAAACAGGAGAATATATATAGAAACCTATAAGGTAATCCCAAAAGGAACTACTTCGGGGCCTATGGGTATTTGCTGCTGCCTGTAAAGCCACCCAGAAACTCACCGCATTTATTCATGGTAGAACTGAAGAATAGCACTACTACAGTCCTAGCATTGGCAATATTCACAATTTTGCCTATAGGGGGCTGAGTATCCTGGCCCAAACAGGGGTAACCTTTTCAATGATGGCAGGGTTACTTCCACCCCAAAAGGTACCTCCTCAGCTGCTCATGCAGGAACCTGATTAAGAAACCCTGGGCCTATAACCGCCAAGTAGTAGGACTCTTGTAAACAACCCTAATAAAGGCCCAACGCTTCTTAATCTGGTTTAGGAGCCTGGTTAAGAGACCCTGGGCCTTTATAACCCCCAAGTAGTAGGACTCTTGTAAACAACCCTAACAAAGGCCCAAGGCTTCTTAATCTGGTTCCTACATTAAGCCGGTTCCCAGTGGCTCTTGAGTGCTCTCACCCTGAACCCGAAACCTAGTGCCTCTTGAGTGCTGTCAAACGGCCCTCTGCACCTCATTGCCTTGGCGGAGACGGAGCTGTTTTGCAAGTTTACCTGAACTGAGTTGTCCTTTAAGACCTTTGAAAATTATTTACGATCATGGTTCTCTACAAAATAGTAGGGGCAATTAAACGGATCCCAAAGGACAACCCAGTTAACCTACCAAACCCTTCCCTTTGCAGGTTCTGACTATATCCCTACTATGGGATTTATAGGGGGCCCATCAAAAACCAGGTTTTGGTAGGTTAAGGTAGGGTTTGGAGTTCAGAGTGTACCCTTAGCTTAAACAACCCTAAACCGTGAGTCTCAAGACCTCCAAACCTGAAACCTAAACCCAAAGCCTAAATGACCCTCCATCTTAGCCGTAACCCCTAATGCCGCGGTTCAGGGTCAATGGTTTATTTGCTTGCACTTCGGGCTTGGCATGTGAGTGGCTTGGCTATTTTGCCCTGTCCAAGTCGGTGCCACTGTCTGCGAACCCCTGATCACACGAAACTCATAGAACTCCTGACAAAGCAGGAAGAAGACACCGTCTCCCAAGACCCTAAACTCTAAGCCAAGCCTAACCCCAAACCATGAAGATCATGCATGCAAACCAGAAACTCTTTCAGAGCTGGAAACGACAACTCAGCATGTGTCCAGCTTACAGCGTGCCGAGACCCTGTGAATGGACCGTTGAATTAAACACAAAGCCGCAACGTATCCCTTTGATCTTTTGGCGTAGTCCAGGGTTATATGTTTTCGTGCAGCATATCGCACGCGAATTCAGTTTACTAACCACAGTGCTAGTTCGTGCTGTTACTAAAGCTACTAAATAAGTACTCGTAGCAATAACAATACGATAATGTGAGTGATAGCGCTGAGTTACTACTACTACTACTACTACTACTACTACTACTACTACTACTACTACTACTACTACTACTACTACTACTACTACTACTACTACACTATATAGCACTATATAGTAGCAACACTATGGAAGAATACAAAAGGAACCCTTTTTGTCAGGAAGGGCGAGGACTTGATGAACTCCACGTGTGTCTCTGTCTCTCGAGAACCCGATTGCCCTCTCCTAGCGAAGGGCTTCCCAACGACTCCAATCCTCCTTGAGGACACGCTCTTTGGGGGTTTAGATTCTTTTGTGTTGAAGCCTTGCGGCTTCGGTTTAGGATTCAGCATTCTGCGATTTCTAAGGGTTTACAAGAATAGGGTGGCGTGACTGGGCTTTTCAACGAAAGCTATGTGGTTTGGGCACGTATCAGGAATTATATCCCCTTGATCACCAGTTAAGGAATGGAACTTGCAGTGAGGAGTGATCTTTCGTATGATTTCAAGCCAGAAATTCCTCAACTAAGCGTGTTTGGAGTCTCTGGGTTGTGAAGGCACGGAGAATGCTTGTCACCGGTTGGCGAAGGGGCGAAAGGCTCTGCTTGATTCAGTCAACGAAAAGCCCCAGCGTTCTGTCGAGGTTTAGGGCGAGGGTTTAAAAGGTTTACTATACCTAGCAAATTTAGGTGAAGCTGTTTCTTAAGGATTGTAGGAACCAAAAATTAAGCACTACCGTTGATGGTATAAATCCTGCATGACCCATAATAAGGGATATACCATAATTCCCGATAGTTTAGGATCATTATGATAATGCAGGATTTATATCATCAGCCGTATTTCGAAGCACCCCTGGTCTTAAGACTGCAGCGCATTAAGGGCTGTAGGGCTTCGGAGTCGGGCTCGGGGGCTTCCTGGCCTTCTGGGGGGGAGTTCGGGCTTCTATTTTCTGGGGAATTAAACCTAAATCAAAAGGGAAAAGGAGGGACGCTGAATGGGGACCCCTACCCTATAATGGGCTATAGAATGGGTATATAATAGCTATATTAGGGGTATATATCAAGGGGTCCTTATTAAGGGTCCCTCCTTTTACCCTTGGACTAAACGGGTTTCAGGAGACAAGAAGTCCTAAACCCTGAAGCCCCGGAATGCTAAACCACTTAAGGGATCATGGGACTTAGTAACTAGGGCTATAATTAGAGTAACTATACTTATAACTCCTTATAACCCCAATTAAGGTACTTATAACCTGACTTACTAAGTCCCATGATCCTCCAAGCAGTGAACCCTCAATAGTAGGCTCCCAACAACTTAGAAAGTAAACAGATCAGCGTATGTTTGAGAGATCCCTTGGAAAGAACGTAACCCTTGAAGGCACGAGCTAAAACAAGTAGCAAAGAGTAGTATAGTAGGGTGGGAAGTTGAAAACCTAGGCCCTAAACCTTAGTCAGGGACCATCGGCGTCCGAAGTCAATCTAAAAGCTTCGGTGCTTTTTCGAAGGGGTTGTGCAAAAGATTGGTGAACTTCCCGGGTTTAGGGTTACTTCAGGGTCAAGAAGAGGCTCTCAAGTTAAGGGCTCTACTACGACAGGGTGGGTACAAAACTTGTATCCCGACCATGGGGTTCGTGGTTTAGGGTGTAATATAATTAGGGGTTTTCATAATTAGCAAGAGGTTTTGGGGCCCATTATACTATAGCTATAATAAAGAATCCCCAAAATAATATTATTGTTAACAGTTTAAGCTCCTTAAGGTGTGGGGGTTTCAGCGTCTAGGGTTCAAGGTTTTGGTTCGGGGTTCGGCTTACGGGTTTAGGGTTGAGGTTTGGGGTTCAGGGTTTGGGGTTTAGGGTTTGCGGTTTAGGGTTTATAAGTTTAGGGCTTAGGGTTTAGGTGTGCATCGGGGCTTTCCATGTTAAACCTCCTCCTTCGGAGGAGGTTGTCAGGTGGCAGAGACACCATCCAGAAGGGCCAAAAAAGTTGAACAGCGAAACATGTCGTCCTGAGGCTCGACCCGGCTTTGACCTGAAGCTACTTGGGGTTTAGGGTTTAGGGAGGTTTGCCTCTGCCACGATAATCTTACCAACTAATTAGGCCCTACGAGTACAATTGGCACAAGTTCGAAGATTCTGAACCCTTCCCCAACTCTGCCGCACGATCTCGTGGAAAGCCTGCTTCGGCTTTGGGCTATACTACAGTATATGCATATGGGTATAGGATTCGGGACTCCTTTGGAATAAAACAAGTAATTAATCGAAGCAACGCTTCACAGGTTTTTGGTGCATATTTGAATCGCTGATCATCTTTCTTCTGTATTTATCAACGAAACCTCATGAATAGCCATGATAGTAAGTATCCAGGCTCCCGCTGCAGTCTGAAGCACTTTGAGCATGTGCAATCCTCATGTAGATACCTGATTCCCCAAACCTGCTGCCCTTTTATCCGTAATGTGCCAAGGATCCTAAGATTAAAGCCTTGAGCCGCCCCACCAGTGCACTGTAGAGGCCAAAAGAACAGACGGACGACAGCAAGGAGTCTCCGTGTGCGCGAGGATTCCCCCAAACTCGTTCCCCCAAGTATAGTTACCCTACTTGTAACCCCACTTATAACTGCCAATGAACCTCCAAGTAACCCTGAACCGTAAAGCGTAAAGAAGCTTAGCTGAAGCCGTCTCATCCAGCTGGGTTCAGCTGCACGCCTTAGCTAAAACGTGACTGGCACTTTGTCACGTGGGTCCTTCGCACTCTCAGCCTTTGTCGCCACCAGCGCCGTGAATCTCCGAGAAATGATGGGCTAAAGCCACGAAACTCAAGTTACTTAAGTTACGATACCCGAAATTCTAGACTCTCAAGTTTACGCTTTAGCACCTGAGCCAAAACCCGACCAACTAAACCCCAACTTGTAAGCCCTGAACCCTAAGATGACGTCGTCGTCGTCATCGAGGTAGCAGCAGCAACAGCAGCGGTGGCCGTGGCAGTGGAGGTGGCAGGAGCAGCAGCAGCGGTGGCGGCGGCAGCAGCGCCCGGAGTAGTAGCAGAAGCAGTATAGCAGCAGCACTAGCAGAAGCACTAGCAGGAGGAGGAGGAGGAGAAGGAGGAGGAGCAGAAGACTAGGGGCAGGGAGTGGTAGTAGTAGCAGTAGTAGCAGCAGTAATTAGTAGGAGTAGTAGCCTCCTTGCTATAGCTACTTGCTGGTAGTGGTCGTTGTGCTGCTGCTCTTTTTCGTGCTAACACGATACTATGATTATTGTACCCGGGGCTGTAAACCATTGTCGTTATACTTCTGCTGTGACTGTCATTGTCGCTGGGTTTGCGTTTGTGTAATCAACGTCAAAGCACGAATCCGAAGATTTAAACCCCGAAACTCAGAACCGTATTTGGAGGTTCATGGGTAATCATATGTGGGGTTACAGGTGGGGGTAATCAAAATCATGACCTTTTATTAGGGGACTTGTAACCGCAGTAATAACTCCTGTTAGAAATGTGCGGATGAATCCTCTCTTGGCTGGCTTTGGAAGTGGCTTGATTTTTACAGCCTCGGCAACTCTTTGAACTGGGTCCAATCCTTAAACCCGAGTTTTTCCACTAAATCAAGGAGTAAACCAACAGCCCTGCACTCTAAACTCCGCACACCCCAAACAGTTGCACAAACCTAGACCCGAAACACCCTAAGCCCTGAACTTTAAACTCGAACCCCGAAACCCTGTGTCCTATACTCCCTAAACCCTATAATCCTTAACCGTGACTCTCTATAAACTGAGCCCCTAAGCCCTAAAGGAACCCCCAAACCCTACACCCCAAACACTGAGCACTAGACTTGGGATCCTGTAAAACCTACCTTTCTAACAACTTATATAAGGAACTCATAACAAGGAGCCCTAAATTAAACGGGTTGGCAACTTAGGGTCCAAGTAAATAAACCCTAAACATCCTTAAACCCCAAACCCTTTTTCACACTAACCACGGAGATCCTTCCGGCTCTGGGCGGAAATTGAAAAATGCTGTGGCCAAAGGGTCTAAGTTATAGTATAGTATGTACTTTTGAGGCCCAAATACCTACGATAATGGTACTTGGACCCTTTGGGGTGGCCATTTATGGAACTCATGGCTTGGCCAGCAGTCGTCTCAAAAGCGCGTTTTACTAAGAATACTCGTGTTGTTTTGATTCTTCATACTATTGCTTTTCTTTTTGGTAGTAGTAGTCGTCGTCGTAATAGTTTGCTCCCGAGACGACTGCAGAATCTCCCAGAGGGCTCCGGATTCTTGTGTCTTAAGCGGCAAGGGTTTAGGGCTTAGGGCATATTTCCAAAATACCTATATAGTCGAATGTAGGGTTTCTATATTCGGGGTTGCTATCGTGATTTGGGAAAGTATTTCCCGTAACAATACCCAGGACCCTTTAGGTTAAGCCGCAGGGGACGACTACACTGCATGTCATACACGGCCTTCTATCGGGTCCTGCAAGCTCGTGCAGGTTCATGAAACTAGAAGGGTTTCTCTAACTTTACAAGGTTCTATACAGGGTTCTGTCATGCGCTTGCGGTCTATGCCGATATGATTGAGGCAGTAGTCGTAGCCCTAATGAACAAACCCTTCTTCCGAAACCAGGAGTATAGCATGGATCCCCGTACAGTTGTTGATATAAAACCTGCATTACCCATGGTCTAGGGTCACTAAGGTAATGCAGGACTGCCTCATCAACCCTCAACCCTAAACACTAAAACCCTATAGATCCCTTAAGGGAAATCCTTAAAGGTACCGTTATAGATCCCTTTCAAGGTATCATCTACCGTACTATGGGCAAAAGGCTTAGGGCATCTAGGAAGTATGGGCTTCAGATCGACTGTTCCCCCGAAAGAAACTGACTTAGCGATGCTCTCAGTCCGTCCTGTACTTGGAGGTTCCTGGCTACTGTAGTTATAAGTAAGTCCCCTAATATGTACTGTATGTATAGCTATAACCCCACTTATAACAACCCATGGACCTCGAAGTATACACTGACATACACTGGCCAAACGCCTGTGTAATGCATGCCCTTTCACAGGGCCCTAGCGCAAACAGCACAGTTTGACAGTTTCAGAAAACCAGGCTCCCTAACACAGAACACCAAATAGCAGGAACCTAATAAGAACCAGCTCGTCCTGACGGCTGTAGTCACCTGTAGTTTAAGAAACTCCCATGTAAGCAAGTTGAGCCTCTTAATAGGGCTCTCTTAAACAGGATACCCTCCATAAACCCCCAAACCCAGCCCCTAAATCCTGCGACCAGCCCTAAACTCTGCCCTAATCCCAGAACCTTAAACACTCAAACTTAAACCCTACCTAGACCCCCAAAAGTAGGTGAAATAATGGCCCAATACCCATAAAAAGGCTCTTGTTCTACATACTTGTAGGGTTTGTTACTATAACTTCCATAGATAAGTTTTTAGCAAGCTAGGTTATTTGGGGTCAAGGTTAGCCCATTAAGGCAAGAAAGGAGCCCCTGGGCACGATCAGGCAGCAGCAAATGCTTCTTCTGCCGGATTCACGCTGCCGAGGTTCTCTTTCCTGAGCAGGGCTCTTGGGGTTACTTGGACCCTGAGGAACCTACCTTTTGAGGGTTCCCTAATAAGGGATCTATAGGGTTTAGGGTTTAGGGTCTACTTGGAGGATCCTGGGATTTAGTAAGTAAGTTTATAAGTACCTTAATTGGGATTATAAGTAGATTTAAGTATAGTTAACCTAATTAGAAGCCTAGTTACTACGTCCCATGGTCCTTTAAGTAGGACTTGGGGTCTAACATTGGGGTTCACAGGTCTAAGATTTAGAGTTTAGGGCTTTTTCTTCGGATCTCGGAAGTGAAAAACTACCCATACTTCAAGTTACCATAAGCTACACTTTTGGGTCATATTACAAGCCCGTAATGCAGAAATTGCAAGAGGCCCTACAGACAAGCATGTCAAGGTAGAGCTTCTTCCTAGTTTTGGAGTTGCATGTACCCTACTATAGATGCCTCAATAAGTACCTATACATTTTTTCGGGGGGTCCTTATTATAATTCAGAAATATTATACCCCCCAAGCCCTATTAAAATTATGAACGCCCCTATATTACACAATGGAGCCAAGAGCAAATCTGCACATCGAAAATCTGCCATGGTTTCATGGATTCAGGCTTTCTGGCATCAGCGTTTCAGGATTTCGGGACTGAGGGGTTGATGGTTTAGGGTTCAGGGTTTGGGTTTAGAGGCTTAGGGTTTAGGGGTTTAGGTTTTTTTTGGGTCGCTTCAGACTCAGCCGCTGCCTCTCGTTGAGCCCAGGCGTTCGCGCAATGTCAAGCTCGATGGTGGGATTGACGGCGTCGCAGTGATGCAGGTACTCTGCGACGGGTTCCACACCGGCGTCGAAGGTCCAGCGGTGCCACCTGGCCACATCTGGCAGCTCAATCAGCCGTCGTCGCGAGCGCACGTCCCCCTCGCAGGGTCCATCCGACGGCTTGATGACCACATCCTGCACGTGGAACGTGGGGTCGTCGAGATCGAAGCGACTGTAGTACACGGATGCCTGGCTCCCAACGCCTGCCCTTCTCGAACGCCTCTCGCCACTCCTTTGGGAGGAGCGCAGTGACCCAGTTCCAGCACGACATGGCAGTCTGTCACAAAAGATGAATACCCTGGGGGGTTTAGGGTTTAGGGTTCAGGGTTTAGGGTTTTGGGTATCAGCATCCACAGTGCCCATACCTAAACCACACTGGGCCGGGAAGAACAAAGACAAAAGCCGGAAACCCGGAAACCCCAAACTCGAAATTCGCTTCTCAAAGGGGAAGAGGAGGGACCCTTAATGGGGACCCCTACCTCATAATGGGTTATAGAATGGGTATATAATCTATATATTCAGGGTATATACCTAGGGGTCCTGTTTAAGGGTCCCTCCTTTTACCGTTGGAGCTTCAGTCTTCCTCAAGGTCCCTATGGCAGAAGTGCTTGGAATTCGGGGTTGAGGCTCTATCCCAATCCCCATAGATGGTAGGCAAAAGGTCTTCGGATACTTGGGGGTTCATGGGTAGTTATAAGTAGGGTTATAAGTAGGGTAGCTATGCGTATAAGTCATAATATTGGGACTTATATAACCCTACTTATAACTACCCATGAACCTCCAAGCAGCCCTATCAAGGCAAGGCACACGTTAAACCGAGTAACCAAGAGCCTTGCACCCTAATCCCCGCAAATCCTATATAAACCCGAATATCGGGGCCTGAATACGTAAGGGATTGGGGTATATAATAGCACGCTTATAAGGAGAAACCTGTGAGATTATTGCTGATTATAGTTTATACCCATTGCTGATTATAGTTTATACCCATCCTGACCCCTAAGCCCTAAAGTCTAAGCCCTACCCTGTTTGCATGGGGCAATAGAGTGTGCAGTCCAGGGCTCTGTGAACGCATGCAGCCTCCGGAGCCACAGTAATACAAGGTTATACTTTCCGGTTCCTATGAGACTACAAGAACTGAAGGTTAGGTATTGGGGATCTAAGTATAATGTCAAGTCGCCAGGCACCAAAAAAGCGCAACGACACGGAATTCTTTGGCAAATCCTGGGCACTGGCTTATAGGGACTCAGGCTGGGCTGCTCACTTTTGGGGCTTACAGTAAAAGCCAGAAAGTTGGAATATGATTATCCTAAGCCGTTTATGGTAAATTACAAGGTACCCTACCCTGAAACCATATTCCAACTTTCTGGAGTTTCCTATAGAGTGAGGGATCATGGCGGTTTAGGGTTCACGGTTTGAGGGTGCTCATCAGTAGCTAGAAGAAGATGGTGTTGGTGGTAAAATTTTCCAGAGTCAAGGACTACAGAGGGATCTTACCACCATACTTGAAGGATCATGGGACGTAGCTAGGGTAGTAATTAGGTATACTTATAACTACTTATAACCCCAATTAAGGTACTTATAACCTTACTTACTAAGTCCCGTGATCCTCCAAGTATGTGGTGTCTCGACTTGGTGAGTTAGGCGGTGCTCGGAGCCAGTTAACACATTTTAACGGCGTAGTCCTGGTTCTACCCCACCTAGAACTTCGTAGGTTTAGGGTTAAGGGCTTCAGGGTTTTGGTCGGGCTACAGGGTTCATTACCTAGAACTTCGTACGGTAATTACGAACGTGAACCCGCCTGTGGCTTGGAGTTATTCTCTTTTCGTATGCCACAAACAATGTGCTGTCTAACTGTAGGTAGGAACAAGCGCCGTTCCTGAAATCTCCACCCCATCACAATCGCGAACTTCGCCTTTTCAGTCAGTATTCAACGCCAGAGAAATGACTTGGCATCGCCAATACCTAGCGAGTCTAAGTACTCAAGTAATACATACGGCTCTAAAATAGCGTATATAGGAAACCATCGTACAGCTAAGTATGTGCTCTGTCCATACCCCTTAATTAAGAGACATTGCGGTGACATCGTGCTTAAGTGAAGCAACACCCCGAAAGCGAGACGGCTCGGGGGATCTCTGGCTTTCGGGTTTTGGGTCAGGGTGCGGAAAGGTAGAAAAGGCGTGAAGAAGTCACGCTGCCTTCGAGCAGGGTTCCCTGAAGAACTTTAGGTGTAGGGTTTCTAGGGTTTAGTTTAGATTTTATAATTAGATCATGAAAACCCAAACTACAACTTGTATGGGGACGGTGTTCAGGGATTCAGCGTACTAGCGTACTAGAAATCATCCGGGTTCTTGGATAAACAAGACTCGAGCTTCTTTTTGTTGAGATTCCTGCTATTGTGAACCCTCGATAGTTGGAACATGGGTGTATAAGATGAATAGTGCTGAGATCCCCTATACTTTACCTTTAAGGCCATGAGGATATTGATGTTCCAACTTTTCGGCTTCTACTGTAAAAGTCTCTGTTTTTAATCCAGAACAATCGAGGCGCAAGCTCCAACAAGTCCGGGGATCCGCAGGGCCTGAAATTCCCCTGGAACCCTATGGCCCTCAACATGGAAGAGCTTTTTTGGGGTGCAGCATAATCATTCTACATAGTTTTACGACAATAATGAGGGATACCATTGAACATTTTTCCGACCCCGAGTTCAACACCTTAAAACAACGAAAACTCTAATGCCCATACAAGATTGTTTATCCACTATATATAAACCCTTTGAAAATCACAATAGCCCATCTTGCTCTGAATGAAAGACCTATATTGGGCTCCTTCTCGGAACCTCAATGGAAGTTCATCCCAACGCTCGAAACCCTTAGTCCAGAGATCTGTAGCCCAAGTCCCTGCAGCCTGAACCCTTAAACCGCGACCTTGATCCCGCAAACCCCCAACCCCAAGCTAGGTTCTTGCCAAGGCAATTAATTTAAGCTACCATAAAGAGGATCTGCATGATATGATTTCCTTATTATCGTACCTTAAGTTAAATCCTTTCACAAAACCGCAGCAAACCCCAAACCCTAAACCCTGAACCCTAAACCCTAAACCCCAAACCCCAAACCCTAAACCCCAAACCCTAAACCCTAAACCCCAAACCCCAAACCCTAAACCCTAAACCCCAAATCCTAAACCCCAAACCCTAAACCCCAAGTCACTCGTGTCAAGAGGCCATGTCATCACTGGGTTGGAAAGAGAAGGGAAGGTCGGTGACCTTACCCAAAGCACTTTCCCGCGGGCGTGCTTTAGGGATTAGGGATTAGGGTTTAGGATTTAGGGTTTAGGATTAAGGCTCTTGGGGTTTAGGGTTTTGGGGGGCTTTCAGCTTAGGGCTTAGGATTGTGGGCTTAGGATTCGAAGTCATGGGTTCGGGTTGGGGCAGGGGTTTAACGGCTTTCGTCTGGAGCGTTAGGGCCTTCTGCTTGTATCCCCTGTATTTCGAATTGGCAATATGGTGTCCATAGGCTCCAATTGTAACTTCTGCTACTTGCTTGGACCAACCGGATCATAAGCCTTAACACCCTAAACCCCTCG
Source organism: Symbiodinium sp. CCMP2592 (assembly GCA_905221615.1). Taxonomy (NCBI): domain Eukaryota; class Dinophyceae; order Suessiales; family Symbiodiniaceae; genus Symbiodinium; species Symbiodinium sp. CCMP2592. The sequence goes on along the minus strand of CAJNDT010005907.1, from coordinate 34,316 downwards.
CTCCGAGCCGAAAGAATCTTAAGCTGCAAACTACATAAATGCAGTCCTAACACGAGTCGAGTCAACGACGTAGGGCTTGGAGGCCGAAGAGCCCTTTACTACAGTTGATGATACAAATCCTGCATTACCCATGATAGGGAATATAAAATAATTCCCATAGTCTATAGTCATGAAGGTACTGCAGGATTTACATCATCAACCGTACTGTATGTGTTCGGGTCCTGAATACAGTCAACCTGTACATGCCGCAATGAAAACTACCCCAGAGGATGGGGCCTCACTTAGAAGTAGAAGTTTGCTCTTGGGATGTACATGAGGGTTTAGGGCTTCGGGTATGAAAATGCGCTACAAATATTCGGGTATGGATGGTGTACTATTTTATACTGGCAAGGTACTGTGATGATCAAGGCCCTCCAAGAGACGTTTGTGGCTGTTTACAGAGTGTCGTCTACCCAAACTCGATGCCTTCTCAAGACTAGTTCATGGTTGGGATAGGATTAAACATGTAAATTCTTATTCCTTATTGGGTTTAAGTACCCATAAAAATGTAAAATGTTACCCAACTATGACAAAGAAGAGAGAAGCGGAGGTCACGGGAGGTAAGCGACGTGGAGGAGGAGCGTTTTGAGGATATCGGGTTCAGGGGCGTGTTCGGGTTCGGGTTTAACTGGGGTTTGGGGTTTAGAGGCTGGCTTCGGGAGGTGGGGGGACTCTTGGGGATTATGATGTCGGATCTAGACTGTGATACGTCATCATAAGCGCCGAGCTCCAAATCCACAAAGAAGTTGTCATCCCCACCGCGACATTTGCGGCCCAAGATGAATACTGCGGTGCATCGCGCCCCTTCACACTACGCCTCCCAAAATCGGAAGGCTCCTCGATATCGTGACGGCCCTTCGATTCGTCTGCGCACGATATGTCGTAGTCGCGAGGTGCATGTCGCTCCTCTCAGTACGTAGCCCGGTTGCGCCCGATCCTGATCCAGCTTTTAGCTGCAGGGACGAGTCGCCTCGGGCCTTACGGGAGTGGAGCCACTGCCCAACTATGTTAACCTTAACCTACCAAAACCTATCTTTTGTAGGGGCCCTATAAATTCCATAGTAGGGTCTATACTAAGAACCTACGAAAAAGTAGGGTTTGGTAGGTTAAGGAAGAATCTATGGACTAATAACGGAAAGAAGCCGTGTATCCGTTCTGGGCTGTTGTTGCACCCCTCATCGTCTTCTAAACCCCAAACCCTAACACGCCGCAACATCCATGGTATCTTCCGACTTTCCGTTGAAGCAACGATTGCTACTATCATCCCTGGTGCTTCCTCCTTTACTCCGGATTTGCGGCACCCAGACCAGGTACTTGTGAAGAGATGCCCCTACCAGGTTCTCAAGGTGCCGCTTTAGGGCTTACCAGGAGGCTCATACCCTACCCCTTTCTTGGATACCTGGTTTTATGGTGAGTATCTGTTATATACAAAAATTGATACCCAAACAAATAAATGAAACCCTGGTTACAACCCTAAACCCCAAAGCCTAAACCCCTAAAACCCCAAGCCCATAAACCCTTATAAGCCTCAAATTGCTTGAGCCTGCCGGAAGAATATACGGCCGCCGAGTTCTACCATAGGGGCTGTAATTATTAGAATGTAGGGTTCCCTCAAAGGGTCTATATAGGGGTTACTATAAGGGATATATAGTAGGGGTTTGGGGTATATTGTACTATAATTCTACTAAGGAACCCCAAAAGTAGTGTAGATAATTATGTTGGACCCTATATTACTTCACTTTCCTGCCTTTTCCCAGCTTTCGGCCCAGGCACGAAATGCGACTCCTCGTAGGACAAGTTCCTGGGCTAGGGCGAGCTGGGTCCGATAAAGGGGGTTTAATGTTTGGGGCGGTAGGGTTTGCGGGTCTATCTTAGTTGCTCAGTTCATAAGGCACAAAAAAGTTGTCACTTTCTGTTTTTTAGTGGGAAATATTATCCCAAAAAGTGTACGGCGTCTGCTTTCAAATGCACGGATATTTAAATGGGTTAAACAGGTATATTACACTACCTCCGTGAAACATCGCCTGGGCCCGCCTCGAAATTTCCGGAAGTTGGCAGATCAGTGGTGGGTTTCGGGTTTAGGATTTTGGGGTTTAGGGTTTAAGGGTTTAGGGTTCAGGTAGATGCGAAACCTTTCAGCTTTAGGTTCAAGCCAAACCGAGCCAGCCCTCCAGCTTTCCTCAAGCCTTCCAGCCTTCCTCCAGCCCCAAGCCCCAGCCCTCCAGCTTTGCCGTCCCTCCCTTCCATTTTTTAGCCAGTGCTTTGCCCTCCAGCCCCAGCCCTCCAGCCCTCCAGCCTTCCACCCTCCAGCATCCAGCCTCCAGGCTGGAAGGCTGGAAGGCTGGAAAGCTGGAGGGCTGGAGGGCTGGAAGGCTGGAAGGCTGGAGCTGCAAGGCTGGAGGGCGGGCTGGAGGAAGGCTGGAAGGTTACGTCATACTGGGATTAAATGTACACATTTAAACAAATATTTTATACTACCTCTGCGGCCAGTGCGGCTGGCCCGGCCCCCATTTTTGATCCCGGTTCTCAGTTCACCGACCCCCCCCCCAATGGCATCCCCCCCCCCCCGCTCCCCAAGCCAAATCTGTGCGTGACTGTGCAAGCTTTTTTCCACACGAGGGCTCACACGCCAAGCAGACCCACGCAGGAAACCCAAACCACACCACACCCCGGGGGGAGTGGGGTAACCAGCCTAAGCAGACCCACTCCCGAACCACACCACACCACACCACAGGGAGGGGGAAGCAACCCACAACCACACCACAGGGGGGGGAGGAGGAACCATGGGGGGGGGGAGGGGGGGGGCCGGCCGAACCGGGATCATATATTTGAAAAACGTCACCGTAAAGTGCATCCACTCAGCTACTAAGTTATGGCTTTAAGCATAGAGTTTAGGGCTTAGGTTCTTTTCACGGCTGTGTTGAGGGATCAGTGCGGTTCTACAAAGCAGAAGAGGCTTCCTGTGTGGAGCTGCCCAGTCAGAATCGGGTGTGGTGGTATGCTCTTGCTACTTGGAGGTTCATGGGTAGTTATAAGTAGGGTTGTAGGGATTCCTTAAAGGGATCCTTTAAGGGCTCTATAGCTCTAAAGGGATCAGGGATTAGGGTGTTAGGGGAGTTAGAAGTAGGGTTATAAGTCCCCTAATGAGAGTTATAAGTATATGACCCTACTTATAACCCCAGTTTTAACTACCCATGAACCTCCAAGTAGACGATACGATGCGATACGACACGAGACCAGACTACTCTGGACTAGACTCTACTATACTGCAGCCCCCGTTGAAGCCTCCTTTAAGCCCTCTTAAACCCCCTTAAAGGCCCCACCCCCACCCCCCTAAAGCCTTTCCCCCACACAGACCCTGCACTGCTGAGAGGTTGGCCTCTCCGAAACCTCTTGAGGCCCCCTAAAACCTCTGCGTAGCCCAAGCCCCGAACTCCTAAACCCCTGAGACTCCCAAACCCTGCATCCTCCAACACCCCGAAGTAACCCCAAAGAGCCCTAAACCCTCAAAACCCTCAACCCCAGACCCTAAACCCTAAACCTTAACCCCAAAGAGCCCTAAACCCTAAACCCTCAAAACCCTCAACCCTAGACCCTAAACCCTAAACCTTAACCCCAAAGAGCCCTAACGGACCCTTCGACGGGTGCTGTCAAAGCTTCAGCGCATCCACGAAATATCGAGCTTGTAGCGTGGCCTGGTCCGGCGGCTTCTTGCGACGGCGTTCGGCATTGAAGACTTTGAGTTTCAGTGAATTTCGTGGGCTTTGATTTAAGCTTGGGGAGTTATAGGGATCGGCTAGGGTCTGTGGTCTTGGGGGTGTCTGAAACGGGTCTCTGAAAACTGCAGGGCATTTGCTTAAACACCACAAACCCGAAACGCCGGGCTGCATGGTGTAAAGATCCACTGATGTACTGTCTGAAACTCTCGTGCCCCGCCCTGCCTTCGGGATAACAAGTAGCTCCAAAAAGGAATGGTACCATAGACTGAACTCTTCCGACCCACGCTATGAGCACTTTAAGGCACTCAACAGAAATCGTACTGGTTTGGGGTTTAGGGGCTTAGGGTTTAGGCTTCGGGGCGAAGTATCCTAGCCGAACAAAAAAGCTACCCTTTCCAAGTATGGTAGGACATACTTCCCACAACAGGTCAAAGGTTATCCGTAAACCCTACACTACCCTTATAGATCCCTTAAAGGAACCCTTGTATAAACCCAAAAAGGGTGAAGGTTATCTACTCAGCTGGTAAGAGCATTCTAATTTCTTATGCTTGGGTGGCCTTTTCGAGCGCCTCTGAAGGGTGCTCGTAAACAAGATCCTCTTCGGCCCAAGAAGAGGAAATAGAACATATCACACAGGCCTACCCATTATGTACCTAAAACTACGTCCTAACATGGAGCCCTTATATAAATTCTACTGTAATCGGTACTCAGGACCCTTTCGTTACATCATCACCCTAAACCCTAAACCCCCAAACCCGAACCCCGAAACCCCTAAACCCCGTTAAGACCCTTTCGGGATACTGCACTCCAAAACATCCAGAGAGAGAGGCGCACCTCGACCAGCGAGTTGGGATGAGATTGGATGACCTGCGGTTTAAGGGGTTACCTTAACCTACCAAAACCTAGTTTTCATTAATTCCATAGTAGGGTTTATACTAAGAACCTACGAAAAAGTAGGGTTTGGTAGGTTAAGGTATGGCATTATAGGGATTTACGCCTTGGCTCGTTTTAGGGTTTAGGGTTTTAGGGTTTAGGCCTTGAGCTGCTGTCACTCTTGCTAGTCATGAACCCGGGTTCGGCGGTGAAGCCTTAGTGATTGCAGGCTTAAGGCCGAACTCCAAATCCTAGGCCCAAACAAGACGAACCCAAGAGTCTAGGGAACATTGCGGCCGCCTTAACAAGAATTGGGTGTGGTGTATAATATATTTTGCTATGTTGTGCGAAAAATGAAACAATGCTGGCAGCACAGGCGCCTCTACTTCTCTCTGTCTAAGCTAAGGGTCCATGTCCCAAAATACAAAGAAACCATGGCCCTGAAGTACCTACATAGGGACTACTTCAAGGCCAAAACTATGCACTTTTTGGGCACACTGAGCCTTAGGGACCCACCCTGAAAATCCTAGAGTTCGTCCAAGAGCGCTCCCAAGGAACGATGCCTAAATCAGACCTCACCTTAGCGACCCGAAATCCAAAGCTCTACGAGAGCGCGACCGACCAGTAGTAGTAGTAGTCGTCGTCGTCGTCGTAGTAGTAGTAGTAGTAGTAGTAGCAGGAGTAGTGGTGGTAGTAGTAGTAGTAGTAGTAGTAGTAGTAGTGGTAGTAGTAGTAGTAGCCGTAGTTATGTGCAACCCGAACAGGCCGCAGCAGCCAAACTTGAAGCCCTCGAAATCTTTCAAAGCGTGACTGAACCTTAAACCCAAAGTCCTTAACCCTAAACCCTAAACCCCAAATCCCTAAACCCTTAAACCCCGAACACTCAAAACCCTGCACACTCAAACCTCGGGCAGAGTTCCTGCTGAAACCAACCAGGTAAAACTCCCGAAGGAGGATGAGATGCTAGGAGATACTCAAATCTGGCTCAAAGGTGGAAAGGGAAAAACTCAAACACCCATCGCACTAAATCCTACACCCTTACTTGGAGGTTCATGGGTAGTTATAAGTGGGGTTATAAGTAGGGTAACTGTACTTGTAACTCATATCAGGGGACTTATAACCCCACTTATAACTACTCATGAACCTCCAAGTAAACCTCTGAAACCCTTAAATCCTAAACCCCTTGAGTCCTTCAACCCTGAAACCCGTAGCCCTAAACAATTACGATTTAGGGTTTAGGGTTTACGGTTTCTGAACCCTTAGAAATGCGAAACCCTAGAAGCCCGAGAACAAAAACAGGGGCGCCTTGTAAGCCTCGTCGGCAGCCATTGTCAGGAGCCAGCCATCTTTGTAAGCCTCCACAGAATGGTCGGCTTGGCGCTTATCCTTTCTTTTTCATAGGGTTTACGGTGGTTTGGCTGTTTGTTTCAACGAAGCTGTAGGATCTAAGGTTTAGGGCTGAGGGTTTAAGGCTAAGGGTCCAGGGGTTAAGGTTTAGGGTTTAGGGTCGTGGGCTGCCTCCACACGGTTCTCTGCTTTCGCTGATATACTTCCCCAGTATCATCGGGGAACTGATGGTTAACCTGTGGGATTATACGGCGATTAAAATACACCGACGACGTTGAAGGTCACCTACTCTGCTACAGTGCTGAGTTCGTCTATTTCTCATCGTTTGCGGCTTGAGTAGGATTCTGGGCAGGGGGGATGTAGACAATAGCTAAATGTGGATTATGATGGAGTCTTGCTGTTCAAGCTAGGGAAAAGACTACTTCTTTCGTGTGTTCCCCAATTGAAGCCTGTCACAAGACTACGAGGGAATGCTCTTAATTAATGCTCTCTTCTTGAGTTTGTAGATGCACTTTGGCTGTCAAGACTTAGGACAATACTTCCTAGGTGTTGTAGTGGCTTTGGAAGATACCATAGCACCATAGCGTGGAAAGCCTGTTACTTCCCAGCCTCCGCGAACGGACCCCCCTGAAACTCTTGCAAAACCCCAAAACCCTTGAAGCAAAAGCGTGTACAAAGCTCTACCGCCTAAGCTCTTTCTCAAGATCCTCTGAGACCGCTTCAAAAAACGAAAGCCTAAACCCTGACCTTGGCGCTATGCTTCCTTGTTCCTCAAAGGATCCTAAGTACCCACATACCAGACTGCAGGGTTTCTAAGTCTATCATCAGTAGGAGGTAATGCTAAAATACGATTAGGGTTTAGGGTTTAGGGTTTTAGGGGTTTAGGGTTTTAGGGTTTAGGGTTTATTTGAGAAATACCCACAGTAGTACCTAGGACCCTTTGGGCAAGAGCCCAATCACTCAGGGCAGCTTCGACGCCCAGCCTCAAGCAGCCCGCGGTGCACCCAATCCTGGAACTCAGGAATTCATGGCTTGACTCGGAGGATCATGGGACTTAGTAAGTAAGGTTATAAGTAACTTAATTGGGGTTATAAGTAGTTTTAAGTATGGGCACCCTAATTATAACCCTAGTTACGAAGTCCCATGATCCTTTAAGTACCTTTTAAGTCCTTTAAGGCTTCCTTCTCGGAAATCAGCTTCGGTTCAACCCAAGAAGTCCAAGATGCAATACAGAAGGTCCTTAGGCCTTAAAGCATCTACCGCATTGTTGCCCAAACTTGTTGAGTGAGATTGATGTGTCTATGCCCAACAACTAACACCCCGAACCCAGAAGCCCTAAACACAAGTTCATACCCAGAGGCCTCATAGTAGTTCCTTTTTGGGATTACCTTATAGCATTCAATGTATGAAGCCCCAAAAAGGAACTACTTTAGGGCCTTTCGCTAGTAACCTAAATTACCCAACCCCAAAAGCCCTAAGCACAAGTTCATAGTGCCCAGAACCTAAAACCCCACACCCAAAAAGCCCTAAACACAAGTTCATATTGTTTAGCCTCTTGAGCTTTCTTTTGCATTACCCATAGGCCCCAAAGTAGTTCCTTTTTGGGTTCATATATAGAATTCTATAAGTTAATCCCAAAAAGGAACTATTTTGGGGCCTATGGGTAGTGCTTAGGACCCAAGTCCGGGCCATGGAAGCACGACGCCACCGGCAACATCAGACCCTTCGCCGGGCTCAACGTGATCTTCAGCGGCGACTTCCGAGGGTCTTGGGGTTTTTGGCGGCTTCGGGTGCTCGAGGCTTCGGGTTCGGTGGATGCCTACTTGGAGGATCAGGGGACTTAATAAGTAAGGTTGAGGGTTCCTTTTAATAAGGGTTCTATAGGGTTCATAATACAGACATTCTATAATGGGGAGATCCAGCAGCTCGCTCTCATAGGGTCGAATGCACTCTGAGGCCTGTAACGCCTTAGGAGTCTCCGATGGAGTCATCCATAGCAGAATTTGTTGAGAGACAACTAGCTTGTGAGCTGTTGAATAAAGAAAGAGTAGAACACGGACAGTCGTCCGTCGATCTCCCAGTATGACCTCCATTTCAGAGGCAACTTGGAAATCTTTCCACGATCATATTTACTCTTCTCCACAGCCAGCAGAGCCCCGTCTCCGAGGTTGCGCGCCGCGGTTTCCAGCTCGCCTTTTCGCCACGCATCAAGCAGAACTTGCGCACCCTCAATCAGCAGCTCTTTACAAGCTGCCTTGGTCTTATGTCCTCTTTTCCTGAACATAAGTCCAGGTCCGGAGTTTGCAGCCAACGTGGGTCCAGCAGTGTCCCAGTCAAAGCACCATCCTTTCAGGCCATGCCCGATCTTCCAGCTTCCAACCGGTTCACCGTCATCTCCCTTCTTGAAGGGCATGACTGCAAGAATTTCTTCTAGCAACTCAGCCTGCTGCGCTGTAGGTACCCACAACTCGGCCGTGTTCACCATTTGTGGTACTCCAGGTGCGTTGACAATACCCAATCCGTTTGCCGCTCGGATGGTGCATGCCTGACGTGCGCCCCTCGAGGCGCACCATTCATCAGCAGCATCCTAACCCGCAGGCCCCTAAGTACCTATTCAGTAGAAAGTAGGGTTTCTCTAGAAAGAATGATGATTACGATTTGGGATGCATCCTCCATAACAGTACCCAGGACCCTTTGGGCAAGGGTTTATCTACTGAAGGGGATGTCAAAGGTTGCATAAGGGGTTGTAGGTTCCCGAGTCCCCTCAGGGTTTAGGGTTTAGGGGTTTAGGGGCTTAGGGGTTTAGGGTTTAGGGTTTAAGGTTTAGGGTTTAGCGTTACTTTAGGGATTCTTTGAAGAGATCCTGTAAGGGTTCCTTTCAGGGCTCTCTGGCCTTCACATGCCAGATTCTGATCCCCAACAGAATATCTACACAAGGAGTATGTTAGAAGGCTCAACAGAACATTTACACAAGGATTTTCTGAGAAGGCTTTGAAGAGCTAAAAGCACTATGCAGGGTTACAGAAAGGTTTTCATGTGGGAACCTGATTAGGAAGCCTTTGTGTCTAATGGCAGCAATATATAAGGATTCGTATAAGGGACATAGGTTAAGACCCAGGGTTTCTTAATCAGGTTCCTGCATCATGAAATCTGTTTTAGTGAGTGTCTTTTCCGGGATGGGCCCGTTGATCATACTTGGAGGATCATGGGACTTAGGAAGTAAGGTTATAAGTACCTTAATTGGGGTTTTAATTAAGTAGTTATAAGTATAGTTACGCTAATTATAACCCTAGTTACGAAGTCCCATGATGCTTTAAGTAGATGCTCTGTGGTGTGTTGGCACATGAAAGGGACCCTGAGGCCCGGAGGAGGGTAATTAGGGGGCACGGGGGCAGGGGACTATACTTCCTTAAACAAGCACGGTTTAGGGTTTAGGGTTTAGGGGTCCTCATTTAAAGGGGTGAAGGCCCCCTACCCCCTGCCCTCCTGAGGGTCCTTCTGACTCTACTAAACCCGATTACGAACCCTGGAGCCCAAGACCGAGGATCCAACCCAACACATCTTAAGTTACAAAGGAGAAAGTTATCACCCTAACAGGGGCCTTGATAATTAGAATACGGTTTTGGGGCCATTATACTATAATTAGAATAAGGAGCCACTAAGATAGTCTGCTAATTATTTAGGCCACTATAGTATCTTCCACTACACTACGAAACTAGGATGCCCAGTAACCTAGGATTAAAAACGGCTCCCTTTTTGGTATTGGGTACCTGTATTAGGGACCTGGGACTACAAAAAGGGAAAATGCGCTCACGGGGAGGCCTACGGAAAGGTGGCTGTGGCATGGGGGACGAGTTCAGTAGTCTACAGGGAGCCTCTTCCCAGGCTCTATGTTGCAACGTACCTATTTGGGGCATACGGACCCTTGCGGGGTGACTTCCGAAGTGTATGTATCAGTATCAGACTAAAGAGTCGATAACATAACTTAAGTTACAAGAATCCGGGCATACTCGGAGGTTCATGGGTAGTTAGAAGTAGGGTTATAAGTCCCCTTATGTCAGTTATAAGTTACCCTACTTAGAACCCTACCTATAACTGCCCATGAACCTCCAAGTAGAGCACAGACACTATCTTATTCTGGTTTAGGGCTTAGGGTTTGCGGCTGAGCTCCTGCACATTTCAAACACTTCGGAAACCTAAACCCCAAAACACACACATGCTTAAACCCCAAGATGTAAATCCTGCATTCTGAGCTTTTTGGGCCTGATTACACGTGCACAACTCGCAAACTACACCTAAGATGCCGGAAACCGCACCCCTAAACCCTAAAGCCATAAACCCTAGGCCCTAAACCTGTCCTTCACCCAAATGGAATGCTCACTCAAACAGTGCTTTCGCGTGATCAGCACCTGCGTCAGAGAAGGCTTCCGGCGATTTGAGGCTTAGGGTTTTGAGAATATGGGAGTTTCCGAAAATAGGGAACCCTAATAATTACAGTACCCTAAGATCCTTTTTACAAGGACCCCAAAATGAGGCACCCCTAATTTTCGGAAACTCCCATATTCGATTTCTGTGTCTTTGTTGTATTTGCTTAAGGCCACGTGTCGGTCTTGACAACTTGGGGTTTAGGGCTCTTCAACATTTACTATAGCGGCCTTATTAATTAGAACAGGGTTTTGGGTCCCAGTATACTATATTCATAATAAGGACCCACCAAAGTAGGATTGGGAATAGATTCGCCCCCTTAATTAGGGTTTAGGCTTTGGGATCCTTTAGGGTTTTGGCCTTCGAACTCTTCAGGGCTTACCTTGACCCCAAATAACCTACCTTTTTAAGGACTTATATAAGGAAATGATATGAATGATATAATATGGTCTTTAGGCTCAAAAGCCGTAATGTATGAGTCTTTAGAGCCTTAGGGTTTCCCCTTGCGCCACCAAGACAGCCAAACCGGGGTTCGGGGCTTTAGGGTTTAGGGGCTTTAGGGTTTAGGGGTTTAGGGTTTAGGGGCTTTAGGGTTTAGGGTTTAGGGGTTTAGGGTTTAGGGGTTCAGGGGTTTACAGTAGAAGCCAGAAAGTTGGAACATGGATTTAGGAGGATTTGTGCTAGGATCCCGTATACTTTACTTTAGGGGCATGAGGATACTAATGTTCCAACTTTCTGGCTTCTACCATAGAGACAGACCCAAACCATTCTCGACCTGAACCCTTCCTGGAAGCAGTGAAGAGTGAAGAGCCCTGGTTCTAAAGTGCCTAGGCAGTGGGGTCGACCGTGTTTAGGGGTGCAGGGTATTTGGCGGCTGCTTTGAACTAACATGTCCGCTCCTACTTGGAGGATCATGGGATTTTATAAGTAAGGCTATAAGTACCTTAATTGGGGTTATAAATAGTTATAACAGTATAGTTACCCTAAGTATAGCCCTCCTTACTAAGTCCCATGATCCTTTAAGTACCCAAACCACAACCCCTCGGACTGACCCTACATAAAAAGGCTAAGAGGTAGGTTATTTGGTTTCAAGATAAGGTTGAGGGTTTGTTCTCTGAGGGCAGTTTGTTAGTCATATGCTTAGTTCTCTAAATTGGGGTCCTTTCTGAGGTCGCCAAACTAGTACGGCAGCTGTAAAATTACGCAGGACTTTGGTACCCTAATGTAGAGGACCATCCATATGGTTGAGGTTGTAGAGGGTTTAGGTTTGGGTGTAAGATTTGAGGATTTTTCAAAAATTGGACTTATATAAGGAAAGTATAATATTAAGGAGCCCTAAAACGGTAGGTTTCCTAGGGTGTAGGTAAAGCGAGAAGATTCCAAGCCTTCTCCGTCACGGTGGTGGTCGTGACCTTCTCCACCTTGTTTAGGGACCCCAAAAACACATAAGCATAAGCTTTTTATAGTGATATCCCTACCTTATTGGGCTTCTTGATAAGTGGATTTATATGGGATATCCCTACCCTAATTTTTGCTTATGTGCGTTTTTTTGGGCCCTATTTGTGCTGCAGCTTTGATCAACGGGCCCATCCCGGCAAAAACACTAAAAACAAATTATGATGCAGGAACCTGAGGAAACCCTGGGTCTTTACCTATGTCCCTTATACTAATTCTTATATATATATATATATATGGCTGCCATTAGACACAAAGGCTTCTTAATCAGGTTCCTACATGAAAACTTTCTGAAAGCCTGCATAGTGCTTTTAACTCTTCAAAGTCTTCTCAGAAAATCCTTGTGTAAATGTTCTGCTGCGCCTTCTAACATAGTCCTTGTGTTGATGGTATAAATCCTGCATTACCCATAATAAGGAATATACCATAACTCCCATAGTTTAGGATCATTATGATAATGCGGGATTTATATCATCAACCGTTGTGTAGATGTTCTGTTGAGGATCAGAACCTGGCATGTAAAGGCCAGAGAGTCCTGAAAGGAACCCTTACAGGATCTCTTCAAGGAATCCCTAAAGTAACGCTAAACCCTAAACCCCTCAACCCTAAACCCTAAACCCCTAAGCCCCTAAACCCTAAACCCCTCAACCCTAAACCCCTAAACCCTAAACCCCTTAAACGAACTCGGAAACCTACAACCCCTTATGCAACCTGTGACATCCCTTAGAGGGGATAAACCCTTGCCCAAAGGGTCCTAGGTACTGTTATGGGGGATGCATCCCAACTCGTAATCATAATTCTTTCTAGAGAAACCCTACTTTCTACTGAATAGGTACTTAGGAGCCTGTGGGTTATCGAACCCCAAATGATCCCTGAGAAGGAACCTTATAAACCGAACTGGGCTTCGAGGCGCTGGTAGAGGGGCCTTAATACTCAGAATTGGGTTTGGGGGTCTATTAGTGTAAAGGCAATACCCAAACCCTAAACCTAAACCCTATAAACCCAATACCCCAAACCCCGAAACCCCAAAACCCTATACCCCTTAATGCGCTCAACCTACACCCCATTCAAACCCCGAACGAGGAGAAAAAAACTCTAAAAACACCGAACTCCCAAAACCCTAAACTTTAACACCAAAACCCTACACACCAACCCCCCAAAAAAACCTCTAAACCCCCAAAACCCTACACCCACCCGCCCCCCGCCCCCCTGAAAACCCCCAATCACCCGAACCCCCAGAGCATTCTCACGAAGCTGCCGAGGAGGACCTCTTCTTGGAGATGCCCATCAGATCGAGCCTGTGCTCTCTCTTTTTGCCAGGATCAAAGGGGAAAAGGAGGGACCCTTAAAGGGGACCCCTACCCTATAATGGGTACATATAACGGCTATATTAAGGGTATATACTTAGAAGTCCTAATTCAGGGTCCCTACCCTTGGATAGGAGCTTTAAATCTGTGGCCCGTGTAGGGTTTAGGGTTTGGGGTTTAGGGTTTGGGGTTTAGGGTCCAGGGTTTAGGGTAGGGTTTAGGGTCTAAGGTTTAGGGTTGTATTTATATATGTGTATATTTACATATGTATATATACATATATATATATATATACACACACATATTTATAGAAACCATAGTAAGGAACACTGAAGAGGTAGGCCTTTTCGGCTACAGGTAAGTCACTGTAGGGTTTCGAATCGAATTTAGGGAATGTAAGCCTGATCTTCATAGGGGGCTTAGGGGTTTAATAGGGTTTAGGATTTTAAGAGCTTAGGATTGAGGGTTCAGGGTTTGGGGCTTGGGGTCACATCTAAAAAGTCCCAAGAAAAATTGAAACTTATCTGCTCTATCCTAAACTAAGGGTTCGAACCCACACCCCCTGACTCGTATCAAGAAAGACTTTGCCAAGACGCATGCCTGAAACCCTGAACCCTACACCACGCATAATTTAGTGGAGTCTCCTTGGTGAATGTCAAAAACTTTGCCAAGTCGCCTAAACTCTAAACCTTTGAGTTCTAATCTTTGCCCAGCCGCAATCCCTCCAAAAGCCTTAAGCCCAAGTAAGGAATCCCTACTACTTTACCCTAAACTCCTCGACTACCTAGAACCTATGCACCCAACACTACCCTAAACCACCCAAAACTTTCCCAAGCCCACTGTCTTGAACCCTGAACCTCCAAGCACTAAACTTCAAAGCCTGGAAACCACACAGTTCAAAACCGCAAACCCCTATACCAGACCTGAACCTTACACCGTGAATTCTGCCAAGCTGCCTAAACCTCCACCCTTAAAACCTATAGAAACCTTAAATCCCTAAACTCAGGTTACTAAACCCACAGAGACTCCAATATCCCTTAATCGAGGAATATACCAAAAATCAAATTGGGGATCCTGCGATAATTTCAGGCACATATTCCTTAAATTACTTCAGGGACGTTGCAGTCTCTGGGCCCTGAACCCTAAACCCTAAACCCTAAACCTTAAACCCTAAACCCTAAACCCTAAACCTTAAACCCTAAACCCTAAACCCTAAACCCTAAACCGTTAAAGCACGAATTCCGCCAAGCCGCATGCTCCCTTGGCTGCTCTGCCGGTTGTACTTCAGCGGCGTGGGCGGCGTCGGCGCCTTCGCCGGAGCTCCGTCTTTGAGATTCTTCTTGGTGGCGCTTTTCTGATTTAGGGTTTAGGGGGTTAGGGTTTAGGGAAAAGGGTTTAGAAGGCTTATATGGGGTTGAAGTGGGGTTGCATGTAATAGAATTTCAGGGTGATTTCAGGGTCTGGGTGCTTATGGTGTCTTGTCGGGGCTTGGCTTATGGGAGTTAGGAAACTGACCAGAAACTGCTGCAGTGATGGCATGGTTCGGAGTCTCCAACCTTGCCAGAGGTACGCGGCCGTAAATGCATACTGGTTTTGTACTCTGCCAGCCTCCAAACCTAGAGGCCTGTCGGAGAGCGCCCCCCAAGGTCGTGTACTTAAAGGATCATGGGACTTAGTAACTAGGGTATTAACTAAGGTAACTATACTTATAACTACTTGTAACCCCAATTAAGGTACTTATAACCTTACTTACTAAGTCCCAGGATCCTCCAAGTAGAATTGGGGGCGAAGGGACCCAAGCAGGGTCGGAACTCTAAGAGCCGAAGAGGCTTGGCCTGACATCTCCATCGCATACTTGGTGGATCATGGGACTTAGTAAGTAAGGTGAGCCTTAGTGTTTAGGATTCCTTTTATGGGGATCTATAAGGGTTCCTATAATGGGATCGATAAGGGTTTAGGGTCTTAGTAAGCATGGTTTAGGGTTCCCTTTGGTGGGGGTATCATAGGGTTCTATATAGGGTTCCTTTAAGGGATCTATAGGGGTTCTATAATGGGGATCGTGGGACTTAGTAAGTAAGGTTATAAGTAACTTAATTGGGGCTATAAGTAGTTATAAGTATAGTGACCCTCTAATTATGACCCTAGTTACTAAGTCCCATGATCCTTTAAGCAGGACTCCAAGAGCTGATTGAATCGCATTGTGGTACTGTCAGCCCACCACGCAACGGTACGTGAGCCTGGTGGAATACTTCAAGACTTCTATAATAAGTCGGGGCCTTTTTTTTCTCGGCGGATCGCAAAGAGTCGGGGCCTTAATAATTAGAGTAGGGTTCTAGGAGTTCCTTATTGCCTTACTATATAAGTTATAGTAGAGTATACCCCCCCAAACTTAAACCCTATTCCAAGTGTTATAAGGCCCTATAGTACGGCCAAACCCCAGCCCGACGTGCAAACCCCCCCCAAAAAAACCCTGGAGCCGCTACTAGGATGCCCAGTAACCTAGGAATAACAAAGGGATCCCTTCTTGGTAATGGGTAAGTGTACAAGGGACCTGGGGTTAAACCTGGGTTTTCACCTACTTTTCGAACTCTGGCTTTGAGTCTAGGTTTCAAACCTGGATTTCAAAGATTGATTCGAACCTGAGATCACACTCCTTAACAAGTTGTCTTGTCATTTTGTTTGTCGGCAGAATTGGAATTGTTTTTGAGCTTTTAAGAGCGGGTCCCGCTTGAATGATTTTATGCGGCCTTTGTATATATCTGAATTTTCATGTCTTTCCTTTAATTTTATTTTTTTGTACGCCCCCTAAAGCGATTTCATGTGGGCGTCTCCTTTCGTCTCGAAGAAGGCGTCACAGTCTTCCCATTGGGCTTTTTGAAGAACGGATGCTTCTGAACGGTTTCATACGGTGTGTCTCTGAAATTTTCATGGTTTCGATTCTGTTTTATTCGCGTTTACGCCGCCCACTACTATGGGCTACTAGACCCTAAAGATCCCTATTAGGACCCTATTAAGGGTAGATTAAGCTTTAGGCCTAATAGCCCATAGTGGCAAAGCGATTTCGTGGGCCGGCCTCGATGATCTGAGTCGTGCCGGCCCCCCCGGCGCAAACCTTTTTCCCCTCGTTTGAACCCCCTGCCAGTGATCCCTCGTTTACCCAACCAAACCCCCGGGAGGATCCAAAGGGTAATTAGATACCTTCATGGGGCTTCCTACAAAGTACCCTGAGTAGTATAGGGCCCCAAATTAGGGGATCTACTTTCCCTTATAGATCCCTAAACCCTAAACCCTCAAGAATCCCTTATATAAAGGATCCCTTTAAGGAACCCTACTAAGGCCCCAAATTAGGGGAACTACTTTCTAGATCCTCCGGCCGTTTAAGAGGTCACTCCCAAGTCGGCTGACTGCGAAACCCCCGATTTGAATTGCCAGGTTCCCACTCTACACCGTTAACCCGAAAATTACTGAACCCTGAACCCGAAACAAGAATTGAGGACAGCCGCCACATCGTACATTTTGTTCGCCGCCGGTGTGCTTTTGATTTCCGTCATGGGTGGTGGGTGCATGATGCTCTTGCACTGCCTCAAAAAACAACTCAGCCGCACCGCTGGAGGAATGCCGTGCATCCTCGCCGCCGGCACACACTGCTCCATCCCCCCCACAAAGTTCTGGGCGAGAACGCAACTTTTCCCTGCCCCACTGCCCGGCGTGCTGTTCAAAGGCTGCCGAAAAAGCCTGTGCTCCTGAAGCCCAGTCCTACTGAGGGTTTAAGGGTTCGGGAGTTTACGGTTTAGGAGGGTTTTAGGGTTTTGGGCCCTAGTTTGGTACTTATAAGTCCCAAAAATAGCCAGTTACTAAGTCCCCTGACCCTCCAAGTAGGAGGGTTTTAGGGTTTTGGGCTTAGGGCCAGGCTTGAAGTTGAGGGTGGACTCGAGGTGATTACTTAAAGATTTAGGTTTCTGCGCGCAGCCTCAATCCGAAGCTTCGACTGAATCCTCGAATCCTAGACTAGTTCATGGTTGGGATAGGATAAAACATTTCATATATATATATATATATATTTCTATACCTTATTGGGTTTAAGTACCCATAAGAGTGTAGAATGTTACCCAACTATGACAAAGTAGACTAAGCCCAGAAGCCTAACCCCCCCATGCATGACACTCTGCCTCGTAGGTGTATCGACAGCGCCCATTGCAAAGCATGTACATTGCCTAGGCTCAGCCGTTGCTTCTTCATTCTTTAGGGTTTAGGTTTGTAGGTGTAGTGTTCTGGGACATTGAGTTACCATAATGGGGATCTATAGTACATTGTATCGATTCCTTAGCTTATTATGGTATCCTGAATTAACTAAACTCCTTAAAAAGAACCCAGCTTATCCTAGAGATTTGGAGTTTAAGACAAAACTCTTTTTATCTGTTCCTCATACTGCCTAAAATAGCCCGAATTAGCATAAGGATACCTAAAAACAGCCCCCTTGGAACAAAGACCCCAAGTAACGAGACCACCGGCCTGTACTCTGAATATTAAATCCTAAACCCTAAACCCTAGGTGCCGCATTATACTACTGAGCCAAAAAGGGACCCTAATTTTGACAACCACCCATAAAAAGTTCAATGTTAAAAAGGATGGGGGGATGCAAGCAAAAAGACTCCAGGGCTTCAAAGGCCCGAGGTAATGTAGGGGCCTTCATAAGTAGAATAGGGCTCCTGTAAAGGGTTCCTTTAAAGAGGGGTCTATAAGGGTTGCTACAAGGGTTTAAATAAAGGCTCCTTAGTAACTAGACTAAGCTTTTGGGCCCATTATACTGTACTATATTTATAATACGGATCCACAAAATGATATAGGTACTTGTTAACTACGGCCCCCCATATTATGTGGCTTAGGGTTTGGGACAGTCTTGGCTTTGAAGGGTTGGCTCACCGTTAGTTGGCTGCAAGACACCTGGGCCCTAGCGTCAAGCTTTCCCTGCTTTGGCAACCTGCACGCCTGGATCACGTCTTCGAAGTATCATAGTGAAGGGGCTTCCCGAAAAGACCCAGAAATGAGGCAACCCTACTCCAAACAAAAGGCAAACGTGCTAAACCGCATAAAACCGGAGTGAACACACCTAAAGAACCTTACAACAACCCAACAGAATCTATATGACACTTTGGAAGCAATCTCTTCAAAGACACAAGCCCAATCGAAGACTTGTAGAAGATTGAAAGAAATCACCCCCCACCCCACCGTGCACGCGAGGGGCCGTCGCAGTCTCGAGGGGCAAGAATATCTTGTCAGATCGCAGGATGTAGCCTCATAGGTATGTTGTTTTAAGTGTAAGCTTCCCCTTAGAGTTTAGGGTCCTGCGTTTACTGGGTTCTGGTCGCAGTCGGAATCTCAAGCTGTAATCTCTCCCCCGATACTAACTGACCCAAAATAGCACATCTCTCATGATAGAGAACTACTTTGAAGATGAAATCAGAAAGTTGCTCGCTCTTCTTCTTCTGTAAACCCTCGTTGCTGCAGCGCAAGCACGTGGAAACTGCTGTTTTGGCGAATCGTGTTGTCTTTCTTGCTTGCAGAATAAGTCCCAAGCCTGAAAGCTGCTCATTGCTCAAAGCCTGTTCGGCAAGCCGCTTCCAAGCCCAACAAAACCAGAAACAAGGTATCCCGAACGGTACATGCTGGGTACATGTATTACATACTCAAACATGTTGGATTTTGGGCCTAAGACGCCTTTCTGTTCGGCAGCTTTGGCGACCAGGCTTCTACTATCTCGGCACTCTCTCGAAGGGTGCAAAATACCCACTCACTAGGTGCCCTGTACATTTACGTCAATGCTGTTGGGGAGAAACTGAATATGAGATATTGGCAACCTTTTAAGGGTTTGTGGTTCAGGGTTTTGGGAAAAGTGAAATGTAGTGGTCTGAAAGTGAATTTCTGGGGTGCTTGACGATCTTAAGGAACGTACCACTACTGATTCAGAGCCCTCACATCTCTTGCAAAATCGGCCGTGGAACTTTCTGTAATCGCCTTGCTGCACAGGTCCATCTCCATCATCGGGTCCTCGCCGTAACACGGCTATTTATCACGGCGATGAGAACCCTTTCCAAGAGTTCTCCCTTTATAGACCGAATAATAAGAAGCATAAAGAAGTGCAACAGTTAAGGTCCTAAGGTCCAAGCTAAGTTCCAAGCAGTATTCTGAATCTCTTGAGCTCAGAGCTTCCGGTAGTTCCTACAGCCCAATCAATCTGGGTTTCGGGTTTTAAGGGCACCGAATGAGTCAAGGAGGGTCTAAACACTTCTTTTGCATGGCAACCTCCTGCGCGGAAGTGGCGCCAACAACCAGAACGGAACAGCTTTAAGGATGGGGTCAGGGCAGTGCCGACGCGCAGGCCATCTGCAGTCCGCCAAACCCATATTGTTGTTGCGGCTGCAGTTGCATTAGTCGCCAACCATGCTAATTGGCCTCTCGCCTTCGCAACCTGGGATTTCAAAAACCCAGAGACTCCAAAACCCCTTCATGAAGGAATATACCTTAGGTCCTATTAGGGTTCTTAAATGGTTTAAGGTATATCTTAGAAGCTGCCCCCACCGTGTAATAGTGACTATAAGGATTATATTGGGGCCCTATTGGGGCCCTACTATATTCGTACTGTACCACTATTACAGGGTGGGGGCCCCTTCCAAGGTATATTCCTTCTCTTAGGGGGTTGTGGAGTCTTTGGGAAGGGCCAGTTTCGGCTCAATACTCGGCATTTCACTGAGGGTGATGGATATCGGCTCTCATCTGCGTGTGCCGATGCCGCACTTTAGGGTTTAGGGTTTTGGGGTTAGGGTATTGAAAGTTTGGGGTTTAGGGTTTGGGGTTTTGGGGTTTAGGGCTTTGGGGCCACAAAACGCCTCGAAGTTGGCAGCACTGCTCCTAGAGGTCCTGAGCCTTAGTCTCTCCGGAACACTAACAGTGCATAGCTTTTGATACCCTTGAGCTCTATAATCGCAAGGTAGAGAAGGAAAGTTGAGACCCAGGCACATACTTGAGCTAAACTCTTAACCCTACAACCATAGCAGGACATGTGCATGCGTAGGAACCATGGTTTTCACACGCCCAGACAAGCAACAACTGACAAGCGTGATCCGCAAATTTGCAAAAGGATCCCCAACATGCCCCAACAACTAACCTTTGTGGCCTCTGGAGAGACTCCAGAAACTCTTCCCGAAACTTACCCCTTCAACAAACAGCCGCTGAACCTTAACACCTGTTCAGGGTTTGGGGATGTAGGGTTTAGGATTTTGAGAACGAAGTTGAGCTGATCATTTTACGTCTATATGCTTGGAGGTTCATGGGTAGTTATAAGTAGGGTTATAAGTCCCCTAATACGAGTTATACATATAGTTACCCTACTTAACTTATAACCCTACTTATAACTACCCACGAAACTCCACGTAGGTCTGACACCCGCAACCTTTTAACCCTTCAGACTCCCCGAACCACAGACCTTGCGGCCCAGCTCGTCAAAGAACTCGTGATGCCTGGGTGGCACGAGCGAAGTTACAGAGCTCTGGGTAAACCTGAAACCTCAAACCCAACACGACCCTACAAAGCCCTGACCACCTAGACCCTGTAAAGAAGCCCCAACACAGAAACCTCCACCACAAAAATGAACTCGAATCCCTATATAAGGTATCAAAAAGTCAAACACCCCAGCAAGAGCCGCAGGCCTATTTATAGACCCAAAAGCTTCAAAGCCCCCACCCACAACCCTGATCCTCTAAAGCACCCAGACCCTAAACACTCCAAAGGGCCCTCCAAACCCACTAAACCCTAAACCCCTAAACCCTAAACCCTAAACCCCTAAACCCTAAACCCTAAAACCATTCTCTCTAAGGGCCCCCTGGAGCCCCTGCAAAACATCAGCCGAGCCGGCAAAACCTCTAAACAAACCATCCAAAACCGCCCCTAAAGCCTCTATATGTGCCAGCATCCGCGCACCCCCCCCCCCCCCCCCCCCCCCCCATGGTAATCCCCCTCCCCCCTGTGCCGATACACCCCCAAGGGATACTCCTTGTGAGGAGGTGTATGACCAGTTATTCCCTAAGGATCAAAGGGCAGCGCCCTGCACACGGACAGTAGTTGTTTTGTCTTGCTACGCAAGGAGAGCTTGTCTTGTCTCAATATGGTAAAACCACTGTGAGCCAATGGGCAGCGGAATGTATATGTATGAGCATGCAGCCATTGCTGTAGGTACCTGTTAGAGCTACCCCTTT
Organism: Symbiodinium sp. CCMP2592; assembly: GCA_905221615.1. Lineage (NCBI taxonomy): Eukaryota > Dinophyceae > Suessiales > Symbiodiniaceae > Symbiodinium > Symbiodinium sp. CCMP2592. Next base: position 12,899 of record CAJNDT010005907.1, on the reverse strand, counting down.
AGAGGTTTATGGTTTCAAACAGACACTAATTTTCTTTTACCGGAAGCATGGCCGCACATTCACACATATACTATTATGCCCACTGTCACAGTTGCGGAGTTTGGACTCATGATAAAAACAGCATATTGTTTATGCTAGGTATAGCACTGAAGTACACTGTTGAGGTCACTCCTTTTGCACACACTCATGCATGTTGGTCAGAGAGATCATCTGTACAGGATCAGGTCTGGTAATGTTCTTCTACCGAATTATGCAGCCCTTCATTGTGCTCTTGTTAGAGCCTTGTGATTCACTGTTGTGAAACTCTGAGAATTTTCTTATCTCAGATTCGGATCCAGGATTGGATCATAGGCTCGAGCATAGACGTTCGGATGTGGCTCATCCGGGTCTGAGTGGTCTTCTTCGGAACTTGAAAAGATTCCGAGTAATCTGTTCTCAGCCCTGGTGAAGGCGGCGTCTGCAGTATCATATCCATGGTTGGATGTTGTCGCCTTTGGCTCGGCCTTTGGAGCAGCTTGTGAGCTGGCTGGAGTTGCCTTGGCTTTTGCCGGTTGCGGCTGCTTAGCCTTTGCCCGTTCAGCCCTTCTTCTTTCAAGCTGTCCGTCTGAGGACGCCCATGATCTTTCACTTTCATCTCCTGAAGGAGATAAGGCGTGGGCATAAAGGCTATTCCAGTACTGTGCTGCAGAAGGAGTTAGGACTTCTTCATTGTCAGATTCTGACTGGTCTTCCTCAGAGCTTTGGTCGTCAAAAAGTGTCTCGAGGACATTTTTGAGATTGTTATTTCTTCGCTCTATCTCTAGTGAGGAATGGACCAATTGGTTAAAGACTGTCCTTGAGTCCTTCAGTGCTGTTAGAAGGATTTCCACTCTGGATAGAGTATCTTGGATGGTGTCAAGATGTTCCTTCCTTTCCTCCTTGTCTCTCTGGATAGAGCTTCGCAATGATTGTGCGATTCTGAGGAGGTCTGTGTATTTCGCAAGAGGCATAGTTACCGTTTGATTGTCATGTATGACAGTTGTTTCGTCGCCGCTTAAGTTCCTGAATAGGACTTCCACGACTGGTAGGAACTCCGTGCTCCACGGTTCCTCTTCATCATATGTTTCTACGTGCTGTAGCACGCGTTGTGTAAACTGGCCGGCTGCTTCTACCGTTGCATCGATAGAGCTGACGTGTCTTGCTGCCATGTTTCGGCACGTAACGTTAATTGCCTGGCCTTGATTGGCTTCGTTAAGTGCAGCGTCTGCATAGGTGCAGAGTCCACTGTTGTGGGCTTCTCTAGCTGCCTTTCGTTGAATGCGCCGATTTTGACCTCCTCTTCTGGTAGGACCTTTTGGTCTTGGAGGATCAGAAGGTACTGTTCCTTTCGCCTTTGGCGGAGGACTCTTAGGTGGAGGTGATATGTTTGCCTTGTTAGGCCCTGGTGGCATTGCCTTGGGCGCTGATGACGATGCGGCACTTGAGAGTGCAGATGTACCTCTGGCCTTTGCCGAGGATCCCTTGGGGATCGATGTATAGGTAATCTGCATGGCTTCTTCGGCCATTTGTGCATGCAAGGCATCTTTGAATAATTGTGTCATATGAGGAGTGTTACTTGCATCATCGTAGGTCTGGAAGCGCTCAATGTCTCTTTCGGTGCCACGTGGTCGTGTATCACCTCTTTGGAAAGGATCGTTCCTGCGAATCTCCGCAACTTGTACTGCATGGAGGCAGTTTTTGCACAGCACCTTCTTGCAAACATCTCTTGCTTGCTTGAGCTGGTAACAGCTGTCTGAGAGATGGTAGACTTCGCTTCGGGAAGTATGCCAGATAGGTCGCAGATCAGTTGTTTCTCCGGAATTGACCCTGTTGGGTCCTAAAGGTTCACGCGTCTGCGGTTCATCCTCGGGTTCGAGGAATGGAACTCTTTGGTTCGCTGCTGCTTTTGATTTTGGTTGTTGGCGCTCCATACATCTGATAGGAGGCCTGGTAATCTGCTTCCACATCCAGTGTAAGCCCATTAGCAGCAGAAACACATTCCACGCGATGCTGAAGACGGAGAAGTCCTGCTCACTGGTTAGTGAGTTTGGAAGTGAAGTTTCATCAGTCTTGATAGACTCTGCGTTTGCTCCACCTCGGTTGCGGTGTCCGAACCAGCCCGACAACCCCGCTGCTGTAGCAGCTGTTCTGAGTGCCTTGCCGCTCGGAGCAGACGGTGGACGCGATGCCTTCCTTCTTCTTCTCCGGCTGGAGGATTCGTCCTCTTGTTCCTCTTCATCTCTCTGAGCAGACATCAAGTTTGATGTTTCTCTTTCGTGTTCTTCGATGTCACTTTTTGTTGGTGACGGTTCTTCTTCTAGTCCATCCAGCTCTTCCAAAGACATGTTGAGCTTGTCAACAATATTGGTTCTTTGAGGCCTGGACCTTGATCTTGGTAGATCTTGTTGTGAAGAGGACGATGATTCCTGGTTCCTTCTTGGAGGAGGACCTTCAGGCTCGCTGGGACGTTCAGGCTGTGGCCACTCCCAGAATCTTCCATATCTGTGATGGCTACCTGATGGTTGCGATTTGTCGTACCAGCTGTTGCCGGATGAGTAAACGAATGAATCGTTGTAACCCCAGTATTCAGCATTACGCTGCTTGTAAGCCTTTCGCTTGTCAGCGATCTTTTGGACCTGGGCATCTGACCGGTTGTGTTTCCCTTTTGTAAGGATTGGTTGTATCGTGAAGCCCAAAGGGCTGTGCCAATCTTTGTCAGAGGGACTCAACCATAGGTCAAGGTTAGAAAAAGTTGAATAGTACTGCTTGACTGAGACAAACAGACGGATATCAATATCCCTGTTATTGTTCATGTCCTGCCACATATCTGAGATTCGCTCCCAGTATGTTCTTTCGGCGGCAGGTGTAACATCTCTTGGACTAGGTGACGCCGTGTGCGGCGTTTTACTCCAGTCAAGGATATAACTGTTGATACAGTCAAGGTCAGCAACTTTCTTCGCCGGGTCCGCCGGTAGACGATCTGCACGTGCCAGTCTGTGCTGGTCGGAGTTGTTCAAGCAAAGATGTCGCACTTGTGAGTGCCTTCCTGCTATTTTGTTGAATGCTGCAAGTTTCTTCTCCAGGTATAGAGAAAACAAACTGTTTCGCGGGTGAACGTCTCCACCTTTTAAGGTGAGCCTCGACGCAATATTATTGAGATCTCCCGCTATCACATCCGGTTTAAACGGGAGAATCTCGTTGAGGAACGCGTTCACCAGTTCGCGTCTCTGTTCTTCCTTATGAGTCATGAATGAGTTGAAATGGACGATCGCGATGGTGATGACCTTGTAAGGCCCTTTTGTACACCACATCTCGTCAAGATCGTTCGATGCTTCTTGTGAGAAGATCTCTGCGTATGACTCAAAGTCTTCCTCTGGTGGCTCATCACCCTCGACATGGCCGTTCCATTCACAGAGAATCGGCGAGGGATCGAGGTTCGACAGTGTCAGGCACGCCTCTGGTGAGAGGTAAGAGCCATCAGTGGGTCCATCCTTGTCAGGATTTTTGCCCTTGAGTGGGTCATATCCGATAATCTGCATGAACTCGTCTCTCGTCATCCTTTGGCCAGAATATGGGTGGACCCATTCTTTTGCCTCTGGTATGGTACTGTGGTACCCGAATGTGAGGCGGCACACCGCACAGTGGCATGCCCACAGTCGCTTCTTGGTACCACCATTCTTAGGCTTCATTGTTCGATGACGGTAAAAGTGGTGGACGAGAGCGATGTCTGTTGTTGGGTCACCCTTGTCTCCAATATACATCGAGGGTGCCTCAGGCTCCTTGGGAGGAGAATGGATTAGCATCCCCCTGTATTCATGTTGTCGCATGGTTGCGATCGAATACTCTGACGAAAGTGCTCCTGCCTCGAGTACGAGGGTAATATGAGCTGAATTGTTGAAGCACATGTCAATAAGAGGGTGATAATCGAATCCCTTCTCAGGTTTGAGCTTCTTTTTGGGATTCCCTGCGGGAACCGGCGCTCGATCCATATTTCCCCAGTTGAATACCACTAGGTTTAGCGATACGCTGTCTGGGTTTGAGCCTTCAATGTATTCTCTCTTCTCGTTAACACCGGCCATCCGATTGCGAACTATCTCGTAATGTGCGTCGAGCACCAGTTTGTCTTCGTAGCCAGTAAGAGAGAGAAAAGAAGCCGGGTGGCTTGTTCTAGAGTTCTTGATATTGATGTGACTCTTGTTAATGCTCTTGTATTCCTCCAGGGTTGGAGCCTCTGTGGAGCTGTCATACGTATTCGGAGGATTGTTCCTAATATCATCAAGGCTGCATGGATCAACGCCTGGATGGTCCTTTTCGAAAAGACTTCTTGCGTGTTCGCAATACATGTTGATTTTCTGGACTGCCAAATCTACGTCCTCATGTGTGAGGATGGCCTCGTATAAAAACTGACGCTCTTCTGAGGTCATTCCTGCTCTCACTTTGGAGGTCTCAAGGCAATCGATTGGCAGGACGCACTCGCACATCCGTTGTTTACCCTGTGGGGTAAGTCGACAATCTGCACATACAATCGTTCCACAGGAATAGCAAAAATAGCCTGTAGGCTGTTTGCAGAGATCGCAGAGAGGATTGTCTGGTCGAGGCAACATTCGTATCCTTTTGTTAAGGCTCATGGCTGTCCTGCGTACTCCTACAAATCTCTCCTTGTTAGGAGGTGCAGAGGAGGAAGATGCCGACTCTCTGGGTCTGTCCCACTCCTCTTCGTCAGGAGCCTCAGAATCTTTGATCATGAGTGGACTTCGGATTTTTCGATTCCATCGACTAACCCAGATTCTCTCTTGCATTTCCTGTTGCATAGACGGGTTAGACGGTGACTTCGAGATTCGGTGCTTGGTATTTTCTCGAATTCGAGCGCTGATGCGCTCATGTTCTCTTACGAGGTCTTCCTCATCAGCAGGCTCCTCGTATTCGAGGTTGAGCTTGCTTCTGTTGACTCGATAATAGGTTTCTGTTTCAGGATCGAGGAGAACTAGAAATTTTTCCTTCTCCTTTTTAGGAGATTTTGGTTTTCTTGGCTCTTCGTCTGAGCTCTGAACATATTCTGTTTCAGGCCTTGGTTGGTCAAGTTTGACCTTCTCAAGTTTCTCTGTGATCTCTTCCGTGGGAGATTCTTTCTTCTCCTCTGACGCTGAAGGTGCTGAGTTCGTCTTGTGAGACGGATTAACATCAACTCGGAGTTCTGAGGATGACGAAGATTTTGAACTCTTTTCGCTCTTCTCGCTCTTTTCGCTTGATGCCGACTCAACGTCTGATTCTTCGTCACAATCCTGGTTAGGATCTGGTTCCTCAGGTTCCGTCTCTGTTCCAGAAGATTCTTCCTTGGGAGGAACTACGTTGGCAGAAGTATCCTGAACAGGTTCTGGAGGTTTGTGACCTGTCGTTATCTTAAGAACTTCAGTGGCGCTTCTGGTGCCGTCGGAGTTCCAGAGCTGTCCCATAAGACTGTCCGGATCCTTGTCTGCCTCGGCCTGCCGGGCGAGCTTGGATCTCGGATGGATCTCCTTTGCAGTAGTCTCCGTTTTCGGAGGTACCTCACCTGCAGAAGCGGTTTGCTCCAGGTTTGGAGCTGTGTCAGCCTCTGTATTTGGCAGAGAGAAAGACTTCTTGTGAGAAGATCTAGCCTTGGGAGGCTCTGGAGGCAGATTTCGCCTTGACATCTTGCGAAGTGTCGATTCGATCTCTTGGCCGTAATTTGAGCACCATTTCTTCGACTCGTAAGTCGCTGACGGCATCTGTTCGGAGCAGTGGTCTGCCCACCATGGTCCGATGCTCTTGAGCTCATAGTATTGCGATGATACCCAGAGTGTTTCAGAGGGTGCAAATACGGCGCTAAGAGTACGGGCACGCACTACCTCTGGTGTAGCAAACATCCCTGCTTGCGACTGCCACATGTTTGTGACTTCGTTCACTACGTTATTTGCGTCGAATACTAGAAGCAGTGCCTTGTTGGCACGCAGCAAAGTCGGATTGGGATTCGCCAGGTTTAGCGTTGAAAACTGAACAGTGTCCCTGTTGGAACGACTGTTTTCATTCACGAGAGCTTGAAGACCTGGTGAGGTAACCACCTGCGATAGGAGGTTTGATGGTACCAGACCATGCCTCAGGATTGAGGATAATGCCTGTAAGTCCGTGGCATGCATGATGTAACAAGGGTTGTTCTGTCGAACAAAATCTTCCATGCCTACGGGCCTTGGCGCGTTAGTGGAGAGACGCTGTGCCTGGGACTGCACAGGATTGCTCCCCGTTGCCATGAAGTCTGAGATGGTCATGTGTGACCTTGGACTCTCTTCTTCAGGATCTGGTTCTTCAGCTCTTGGTAGAGTTCGTCGTGAACCGTGTCCTCCCACTGCTGAGAGGAAAACTTTGGTCATGGTCAGCACATTTGCATCCGGTGGGATGGTAACGGCGGCATCTGTGGTTTCGGCCTTGCCATCTTGGTTATAAACCATAGTGACCACGAACCTGGACTTAGTGTTGAGGAGGACACCAAGCGCGATCTCTTGTGGTGAATACTGTGCGAGCTCTGCATCGGCCAACTTGGACATGTCCAGAAGATAATTGTGTTGGCCAGCAAAGAGATCTTGGCGCTGATTCTGAAGGTGTCTTGTTGAGTGTGCCAACCACCTTCCGACTCTATTGGTCTTGGAAAGAATGTGGAAGCACATCTCTGGTGAGAGACCTGTTACCTCTGCCAGTCTTGGCACTGAGGAGGAATAGTCATATTCTCCAGATGCATCAAGACTCACACATTGTTTTACCTCCTGTGGGAGGCCAGTATGAAGGTGATGTGCAAGCATCGTACAAAACTGGCGTGGATCACGAGCGTGATTGCCCACGTTGTTATCCCAGTATAAAAGGGGACTGTTGTCCCATGGTCCTTGGAGGACTCCTTCGTAGAGCCTGACTCCATGTTTGGAGATTGGAGTGAGCCTTGCTCGACTCGCATGGCCACATCGTAGGATCAGGTCAGCAAGATCTCTTGGACGCGGATTGAACACCTGTTGGTGACCCATGTAAATGTATGGAGGCTCGTGATTTTTCTCACGTTTGTGAAATCGGTGTCCACCGTGTTCGGTGTGTCGACGTGATGCTTCCCGACGAGACTCGGGGTACGAGCTATCCATGTGTGGATGTCGCTCATGGTACGCCTGTACTGCCCTGGGTAGGGCGTGTCCATCCCGGCTACGGAAGTTTGATCGTGTGCTCATTACGGCACGATGACCAAACAGGATCAGGAATGCTTGGTTAGCTCAAAAGGCTGATTGCTGTGAGGCTCGAGGCTGAAAGCGGCTGCGGATGATACAGAACATATAGTTCTCATGAACATGTCCGATCTTGATGAAAACGCAGCATGCAGACACAAATTTTCTTTTAGACGAAAAACAGTCTAAATAGAAAATCCAGCACATGGTTGTGCTACCAGCAAACAAGACTACCACCATGCTCCTTGGCAGTAAAATAATCGGTAAATCTCTGTTGAAACATCAATTCCAAGGAAGGCTACCGCTGTAGCGGCATTTCTAAGGTTGTCTATGATCCACCGAACAGTGAAAGCTTTATGTTGAAGAAGTTCACGGAAGGGTGGATGAATGTCTGTTTCTGGTAAGTTTCCTGTTTCCAGAGCCTTGATAAGCTAATCAGGTTGTGCCGAATGCTTTGTTAATGCATCAGCTAGGCAGTACTTCGAGCTTACATGAGCTAGGTCATCTAAAGATCCAGAGTTGGATTCTTTACGAAGCATCTGTATAAGATGGTGAGTTTCCTTTTGCTCTGGAAGGTGTGTCGTGCGTGCTGTTGTCACAAGATTGTTCGCATCTGTTCTGATATGTATAGGTACGGTCTCTGATGAGAGATCTGCCCAAAGTCCCTTGAGGAACAGGCAGGTACCAAAGCAACGCATCAGTGCGTTAAGCTCTGCCACTGTTGTGGACATTGTAGTTGTCGTAATCTTGTGAGACTCATAATCCACCAGGCTACCTCTAGATGATGTTTCCTTAATAGAGGACTCAGAGAAATCGTTCTTCTTGGAAGAAGCAGCTGCTGCTGATTGTTTCATTCCCTTTAGCTTTGGATTTCGATCTTCAGCAAGGAAAATAACATGTGCTCTATGAGATGATTTGTCATCATTGTTCCTGTAGGAAGCATCAGGGTAACCGAGGATTCTGAGATTTCCAAAAAAAAAAAAAAAACGCAATTCTACTTCGGTAGACTTCAAAATCCTAACAAGTTTGTTCAGTTCTCGAATATCATCGATAGTAGGCTTGGCAGCCTTGCTCGCACACCTACTGAAGCGATAACAGATGTGGGCTTGAGTCCGGCTTTGTAGCCAGTTGATCTGTCCTAAAACACTTCTATAAGCAGTGTGCTGCTGTGGCGTGCATTGTTGCTCATTGTTGAGCTTCTTGTCAAAAACAATTTCTTCTAGAGCTTCAACAGCTAGGTTCTGATTTACTGAGATATGTGCTGGCACTGATGCTGTAGCATCCTTCCAGACTAATCTCTGTCCTACAAACATGATATCATTCGTGTCTTCAGAGCCTACTGCAAATTCCTTTTTGATCGATTCAATCACGGCCTTACGAAAGGTGTCATCACCGGCCATGCACAGGTCATCTACATGCAAACAGACTACTCCATGTACCTGTCTACCCTTGGCATTGTTGCCTGCTATGGGATCTAGGCGATAGTCAATCGCTGATTCCATGGTCTTTGGCTGAGACTTCTTGAGCTCAGCATCTGCTGTTGCAGACTTCTTACCATACAGAACATATGTACAGCGATCCGCACGGGTTGGCACCAGGCCATAAGACAGGAGTGCCTTATCAACGATGTTCCACCATCTTCGAGGTGAATCGTTAAGTCCATAAGCGGGTTTCTTCATCCTCGCTGCAATGTAGGAAGGATAACCTGCTTCAGGAGGAATCTGACAGATTATGTCTCTCGACTCATCATAGGCTTCACCCTGCAGGAAAGCAGTCTTTAGGTCGATGTGTGTCAGATTCCACAGCTTGTTAGCGGCTAGTTGAATCGCTAAGCGGAAACCTGGGCGACTCGCAGCAGGACTATCAGTTTGCTGAATGTCCTTCTGTCGATCCTGGAAACCTCTCAGGACCCATCGGGCCTTGCACTTAAGGAAGTTTCCGTCCTTGTCTCTTTTTAGAGTCAGGACCCATCGAACAGTGACATAATTTCGGATGTTTCCGAGTTTCCGTGTATCGACGAGCTCAAAGACATCATTGTCTAGCCAGCTCTGATATTCTGCTGCTTTCGCTTCATCAAACTGTTTCTTCATCTCACGCTTGTCCTTGGCAGTTGCCTCCTTCCGTTGTGCCTTCTGGGTCAGATTCGCTGAGTTCCTGGGGGAACTTAGGGATAAGGCCTTGTCCTCTTCCGTGAGAAGATCGTACTCTTCACGAATGTCAGATCGGAACCTTTTGGTGGGTTTATACCGTGTTCGGTCTGACCTCACTCTTGATGTTACCTCTCTGATGTCTACGGGTCCGACATGCATGTACCGAGGCATGGAGAAAGAACCTGTGTTACTGCACAGTTTCTGTTCTTCTGTGAGAAGGACCCAGTCCTTCTCATCTACGACCAAGTCACCTTCATCATCAGAGTAATACCTTGTGTTTTCTGACTCGGCATCGCTCTCCGGTTCTGGTGAACCAGAAGTGTGAGGAGGAGCGGACGGTTGTCCGGGGTCGTCTGGGACCAGTTCTTCTTCAGTGTCTTCTTCATCTTGTTGTAACGGAAGAATGGTTCCCTGTGGATGTGCCTTCGGTTTAGGTTTTGGTGTCGGCACCTGTGAAGGTGATTTCTGTTTGTGTGGCGAAACTTTCCTTTCCGATGAAGACCTTGGCGACACGTCACCCCCCAGACGCCGAGGAGACGGAACGCGAGGAGGCGGATGCACGCGAGGCTTAGCCCGAGCAGGAGCCACGGGCTCATCGGAGGAAACGGCCGGGAGTCGCGGGGGAGGTATGGGAGGAGGAGGACGCGACGGCGGCGTGCCGGGAGGCATCGGCTGATCTGGTTCCGGCATAGAGACATCGTCAGATGTGATCCGTGAGCGATTAGTGCTCATGGGTTCTGACGGGTCTGACGGCGAAAACTCTTCGTCCGACATGATAACATCCGGCGGTGTTCGCACGGACGGTGAAGTCTTGCCGCCTGTCATCTGGAAGAGCACCCCCGAGAAGGTTGATGGGTGTACCTTGTTCCAGGAAACCTGGTGCGGCAAGCAACACGTCATAGTCGAATTGGGCTTCTTCTTGTTCCAGAAGACAAGAACGCCATCAGTCACACTGGTGAGTGCTTTAACTGTTCCAAATGTACCTCTGTATAGAGTACACTGTTCGAAACCAGACCCTGGTAAGAGTCTTGATCTAAGGCGAGTAATGTCTGACACCAAGGCATCAAGGGACGGTGATGGTTTGGAATGATGCAATGGTAATTCAGTTTTGCTCGATAAAGAATTTACTCTAGCAACAAGTGATCTGATTTTCGGATCTTGCAGGAGTTTCGAATCCTTGAGAGGATTTGTCGTCAAAAGTGAATACTCCTGATCAAGAAGTTCCGAAAGTCCCTGGAGGCATTCATCTCCAGAGTATTCTAGTATGTCTGTGACTAAAGACAGATGAGATGCATAAGCATCTCGTTTCAGGAATCTTGCCAAACACGAGGCAAAGGTCTCACAGAATTCATAAGGATACACTTGTGCGAGTTTCGTTTTAAGACCGTAGCCTTGAATACCCTTTTCGTCTCCTTGTGGAGATGTTGGAGATTTCGTTTTGGCAGAATGCCTCTGGAGAGGAATTAAAACTTGCGGTGGCAAGTTGTGCATAAAAATCGAGGATTTCGATTCATAGTATCCTGTTGGATCTTTCATACCATAGGCCTGTAGGTTACAGACCTCATAGCTGATATTATGATTAGAAAACAGGCGTTTTGCTTCTGGTGAAGACCAGAGCCTGCTGTAGTATGGGTTCTCAAGAACAAAGTAACGTCCGAGCTTCAATTGGTGGTCTGCGACCGATTCACAGAATTTTAAAACAGAAAGTCTCTTGGCAGAGCCTTTCTTCCACTGTGAGTACCAGCTAGACCATTGAGAATGGTCCGGTGACATAACAATAATAGTAGGTTCTTGTTCCTTGATGATTCTAAGAAGATTGGAGCGACCTTGCGGTTGCTCAAGATCTAGACCGCTACGCAAATCGACTGGCTGACCTACTCGCAGACCTGACAGGGCAGCTTTGTGACTCATGCGGGGAGATCCGCCGTAGAGTTCTAGGAAGTCAATATTCCCAGTGCTGGTGACCTGCCAGTGACACTCTTGATGTGGAATCGTTAGGTCTGTCGACTGCAGGGAGGCATCGAAGGTGACCATGCAACTTGCGTGGTCAGAACCTTCTGACGTCAGAGTTTCCTCATCAGGCGCGAGAGAAATCTCCACATCAGATGTTATGTCATAATTTTTCCTCAGTTTTGAGATATTAACGCGGACGATGCGTGTTCCAAGATCCACACCTACCATGGATCCTCCGAGTTCGGAGATCACCTTCCCTTTTAGCCAAGATCCATGTTTGGACCCAGTGGATCCAATCTTAGACTTATCTTCTCACCAGTAGAAAACCTTATCTCCCAAAGAGAAAGGTCCTTGGGTCATTGACAGTCTGGCTGCAAGATCTCTACGCAGATCATCAGATTGGCGTGCCTCTTGGTAAGCCCTGTTGGTAAGCTCCTTAATGGCTCTCGCAGTGACTTCCGTATCAGTTGGATTACCTGTCAACTGATTGGGATCAGCGTTCTCTGGTGTTATAACATCTCGAGGACGCATTCCAAAGGCCATTTCTAAAGGAGTAACTCCTCCGTAGGTAATCGAAGAGTTTCTTGCCAAACATGCTTGGCGAACGAGGTTGCCATACTTCATGGTGATTCCGTTATACTGCTGGTCACCATCCTTCAGGATCTGAAGTATGAGCTTAATCTGATGCTTCAGCAATCTTACAGCAGCTTCGGCCCTGTTGGGCCATGGTGTTCCAGGTCCTGTGGCCACAGGCTTGATATTCTGCCGATTGTAATAAGCCTCCATTTTTGGAGTCATGAATGCTTGATCTCCAACTACAACCTTTGGGTTGATCTGAAATTTCTCAAAGTAGTCATTCATAATCGACATTGTAGTATGTTCTTCTTTATCCTGGACTACTTCGGCAGTCAACCAGTTTGTTGCTCCATCATAGAGAATAAGAAATACTAAGCGACTATCCTTGCCGGGAATTGGAAGCTCACCGTGATCTACGAAGGTGAGATCACCGAAAGTCTCTGATCTTAAACCAGAAATCTTCGCTCTTGAAGGAGCTCTCACATGTTCCTGGCAAGCTGAACACTTTTTGACCAGTTGGTCATATAGCTCGTATATCTCCTTTGGGATCTGTAAGGCTTTTGTGCGTCGCTTGAACTGATCCGTACTCATATGACGGTGCTTAAGGTGAAGCTTATAGAGTTCTACAGGGTCCTTAAGCTTCTCATGAATCCTGCGAAGAGCAATGGGAAGAGATGGCGATGGTTCTGCGACAATCTCTTCACATGTAGGTGAGTCTGTACCAGGAGCCGGGTATTCTCTTGACTCAAGTGGTTTTACCTCCGTCCCGTCATCAGCTCCTGGGACCTTAGACTTCTCTTCAACAGGAGATTTAACCGCATATTTGCGGGATTTCTTCAGAAGGTTTTTAAGACCCTTTGGAGTCTTTATCTTCGCAGGTGGGACCTCAAGTCTTTCTTCTTCTGGAGGTTCATGTGGTGCAGAGGATTCGGCAGGTTTGTCCCTAGAGCCTGATGATGGTTCCGATGGTCCGGAAGGCTCAGGA
>CAJNDT010005906.1:427228-491744 GCA_905221615.1 Symbiodinium sp. CCMP2592 | reverse complement strand
CCGTTCGTCGCAGCAAAGCTCACTCATTCACACTCACTGACTCACGTACTAAAAGCTGGCAGAGCTTAGTCACTGCTCAACAAATACTCGCTGCTGGGACAACAGTTCAACACCAGAGAGGCGACAGCGAAGCTCACTGACCGCTGATCACTCTCAGTGCCGGGTTCAATGCGCGTTAAAACATTCGCGCCATCGTGTGAGAAACGACAAGGGTTAATTACTGCGATTCAGAAAGCTGCCGTGCTACTGTTTTGGCCTGGGCAAGTACAAACATCTACATTCGACGGGGCAGCAGACAGAACCATGCCTTGCGAAGTCGTTTTTGCTCTGCTTTCAGGATCTTAGCGACTCTGCGCGCTTCTACCTGCTTTGGACGAAAGACAATCAAGACATCTTGTAGACACGCAGACAATACCACACCTTTGCATCCTGACGCTCCTGTCGCAGGCGGGCCAGAAGGGCGGACAAAGTCTCCTAGCAACAGGCAGACGAGGAAGGACCATTTATTTACGAAGGACGTTCTACACTCCTGCGGCAACTCCACTCTTTGAGGGGGAGGAACAGGAGGTGCTTCCACGTCGGACATCCTTGCAACACATGGGCCAAAAGAACGCTCGAATTACGGAGCCAATTCCGGAAGCTGTTCTCTAGGATGCTTGGAAGGGCCTCCTCTGTGTGAGAAAGTTCTGCTTGCAAGGTTCACATGTTTGCGAGCGTTCCACTTGTTATTTTGAGTTTTGAAGGACCACTGGCAAAATGCAAAACAGAGCTGGCGAGTTTTATATACTGTTGCACGCAACGGCCAGCTGTGCACGCAGATGTGGCATCTGCTCGACGAAAAAACGGCATAACTGGGCCCCAGAAATGGCTCCCAAATCTGAGCTCTAATCTGGTGCCCCGAATTGCGTGAGCTTGTATGTCCAACGAAGAAAGCCAAAATCGGGAGCCCCGTTTCGGTGCCCGGACTAGAGCTGCTTTTTGGAACCCGTCTCAGATAAAAAACGAAAAACAAAATTCCTTCCGCATGCTGTTTGGATCAACGTCCAAGAAAGCCAACATGCTGTGAAATGTGAGATACTTTTGGAAAATGTGCCAAACTTGCTATCGGCTGCCGTTTCAAGACAAGTGCTTCTGTTCTTGTTCGTACAAGATCTTTCCCGCACAGGGGAGGCCCTTCGAGGCTTCCTACGATTCTGTAAGAAAAAAGAGCTCCTGCAAGTGGAGCTTCCCAGTGCAAAAACAGCCCACGTACAGCAAGCAATCGAAACAGTTGAAGATACAAGCTGAGATTAACATCTACCAGTAGATGCTGCAAAATCCTCGCATCAGCGTGCCAGCATTTAGCCGCAGCAAACTTATCAAGAGCATCACCACAGGAGGGCGGCGAGCCTCATGTGCATCAGAGGTGAGCCTGTTTAACGTCTTTGGTCTCGACCCAAACTGCAGATAGCAGACGTGCTTTTTGCAGCCTTACTTCAAAGCAGCAAATCCAAATGCAGCGCAAGATGTGCGATGGAACTGGGCCACACCTGCAGCCACTGTCCTGGACATCTTCTTCAGTTCCACTCTTCTCTGAAACATAATGCGCGAGCTGGAGAAACCATGGGAACCCACATGTACCCCACAGGGAACCGAGCTGACACACTGCAAGAGCCAAGGGAGCCCGCCCAGACCTTTGCGCAATATATGCTGGGAAAACCATGGGAACCCACTTGCAATGCTGCAAAAAGCAAGGAACCCACAGGGAACCCACCGTCGATGCTGTTAAACCATGGTAACCCATTAAAAATGCTACAAAAAACAAGGAAACCCACAGGGAACCCAGCTGACATGCTGCAAAAGCCAAAAGAGCCTATTGGAAAACCATGGGAACCCACTTCAAACGCTGCAAAAACCCGGGAACCAAACAGAGAACCCACCGTATCGACGGTGAAAAACCATGGGAGCCCACTTAAAAAGGCTGCAAAAACTAAGGAACCCACAGGGAACCCACCGTCCATGCTGCAAAAACCATGGGAATCTACAAGACAGCTAAGTGATGAACATACACAGACCACCCGAAATGCTGCAAAAAACCAGGGAACCCATATGTTGCCCACCTGAAGTGTTGCAAAAAACAAGGGAACCCACAGAGAATCCACCGTCGATATTGTTAAAAACCATGGGAACCCACTTAAAAATGCTGCAAAAACTAGGGAACCCACAGGGAACCCACCGTCCATGCTGCAAAAACCATGGGAATCTACAAGAAAGCTAAGTGATGGACATACACAGACCCACCCGAAATGCTGCAAAAAACAAGGGAACCCATATGTAGCCCACCTGAAGTGCTGCAAAAAACAAGGGAACCCACGGGGAACCTACCCCATCTGCTGCAAAAACCAACGGAACCCTTTGGGTAGTATAACACTATTAGAACGGTGGAAGGTCCCAGACATGCCGGAGTCAATCAAACTCAGTTGGCAGCTGAATATTATACCACCGGCTTTGTCCTAAGGGTGAAATCATTTGCCCGCCACCTCTGGGCTCGTTCAGGTTCCCTCGTCTGTATCCTCACACCCTGCAGCATACAATCTCGAATCAAACTGCGGCGGATCAGTAGAGTCTGCCTGTCCTAGCTTTCTGCAAGCGGACAATTTCGGATCCAGATTTTCATGCTGCGCGTTGCTCTACGTAAAAGACTATACGGCGCTCAGCTTCGACCTTGCAACAGGCTCAACATTTCAGAAGCGAATGAGCATGATATGACGGGCTCACATTCGTGCATTCGGAAAAACCTGCTAGATGTCAACAAAAAGTTTTGGCTGCCCACATGGACTACAGCAAGGCTCACTTACTCCTCCTAAACCCTACACCGCAACGCAACCACGTTTTGTGGCCTTCAGAAAAAGAAGGCTGGGATTACGTCAAAGCAAGGCTTCGTCACTGACTAGCCGGAAAGTTTACCAGCTGCTCAGGCAACAGTTTGGGCAATGCTCATACATTCACTGGCTCAGATGGCAGACCTCATTGCCAGATGGCAAACCCCACTCCGCAGAGTCATCGCTTTTAGTGCCAGGCTCAAAGCCCGTAAAACATTCGTGCTCTGCCTCAGACAAGGCTTGCACACTGCTGAACCGCTCACGCTCAACCGAAGACGAAGAAGTTACTAGCTGCCACGCAACAGTTCGGGCCACAGCCAAGCTCTCTCACCCACTGCTTCGGCAGGGCTCGCACCGCTGACCACTCTCAGCGCCGGGCTCAAAGCCGTAAACATTCATTCCCTTGGAAAAGAAAGAGCGAAGCTTGGTCACTGCTCACCCGACACCGAAGAAGAATTTACGCGCTGCAGGCAGCCGTTCGTCGCAGCAAAGCTCACTCATTCACACTCACTGACTCACGTACTAAAAGCTGGCAGAGCTTAGTCACTGCTCAACAGATACTCGCTGCTGGGGCAACAGTTCAACACCAGAGAGGCGACAGCGAAGCTCACTGACCGCTGATCACTCTCAGTGCCGGGCTCAACGCGCGTTAAAACATTTGCGCCATCGTGTGAGAAACGACAAGGGTTAATTACTGCGATTCAGAAAGCTGCCGTGCTACTGTTTTGGCCTGGGCAAGTTCAAACATCTACATTCGACGGGGCAGCAGACAGAACCATGCCTTGCGAAGTCGTTTTTGCTCTGCTTTCAGGATCTTAGCGACTCTGCGCGCTTCTACCTGCTTTGGACGAAAGACAATCAAGACATCTTGTAGACACGCAGACAATACCACACCTTTGCATCCTGACGCTCCTGTCGCAGGCGGGCCAGACGGGCGGACAAAGTCTCCTAGCAACAGGCAGACGAGGAAGGACCATTTATTTACGAAGGACGTTCTACACTCCTGCGGCAACTCCACTCTTTGAGGGGGAGGAACAGGAGGTGCTTCCACGTCGGACATCGTTGCAACACATGGGCCAAAAGAACGCTCGAATTACGGAGCCAACTCCGAAGCTGTTCTCTAGGATGCTTGGAAGGGCCTCCTCTGTACGGTGGGTTCTCTGTTTGGTTCCCGGGTTTTTGCAGCATTTGAAGTGGGTTCCCATGGTTTTCCAATAGGCTCTTTTGGCTTTTGCAGCATGTCAGCTGGGTTCCCTGTGGGTCTCCTAGTTTTTTGCAGCATTTTTAATGGGTTCCCATGGTTTAACAGCATCGACGGTGGGTTCCCTGTGGGTTCCTTGCTTTTTGCAGCATTGCAAGTGGGTTCCCATGGTTTTCCTAGCATATATTGCGCAAAGGTCTGGGCGGGCTCCCTTGGCTCTTGCAGTGTGTCAGCTCGGTTCCCTGTGGGGTACATGTGGGTTCCCATGGTTTCTCCAGCTCGCGCATTATGTTTCAGAGAAGAGTGGAACTGAAGAAGATGTTCAGGACAGTGGCTGCAGGTGTGGCCCAGTTCCATCGCACATCTTGCGCTGCATTTGGATTTGCTGCTTTGAAGTAAGGCTGCAAAAAGCACGTCTGCTATCTGCAGTTTGGGTCGAGACCAAAGACGTTAAACAGGCTCACCTCTGATGCACATGAGGCTCGCCGCCCTCCTGTGGTAATGCTCTTGATAAGTTTGCTGCGGCTAAATGCTGGCACGCTGATGCGAGGATTTTGCGGCATCTACTGGCAGATGTTAATCTCAGCTTGTAGCTTCAACTGTTTCGATTGCTTGCTGTACGTGGGCTGTTTTTGCGCTGGGAAGCTCCACTTGCAGGAGCTCTTTTTTCCTACAGAATCGTAGGAAGCCTCGAAGGGCCTCCCCTGTACCGGCACAGAAGGCCTTGTTGTTGAGCTGAAGCTGCTCCGCAAGGTTCTGTGCTGCCCCACATACTCAAGCGAGTTACTTGTCCCAATAGGGTCTTTGTTATTGCTGAAGGTATGATAAGACTTCAGAGCATATTGCTGGGCAGTTGCAAACTGTAGTTTTGTCGTCAGCGAGCCTCGCTTACGGCGGGCATTGCCTGAAACATGGCAAGGTTTTGGCTTCATAGAAGTTCATCGTTTCTCACCGGCAGCAGACGTCCTGCAGCAAAGCAGCAGCAAAACGCATGCTTCCAAGTTGTAGCTTCGCCGAACGGATCTGCAATCTTGCGAGGGTTTTGTTTTTCGTCGGAGTGGGGTCTGCAGCTCTACTGCTTGTGAAGTCTGTGGCCCGAGTGTGAGCCCCGAAGTCCCGCAACCTACTGTGCAGCAGCAGCAGCATGGGCAAAGGAGGCCGAGGCCGTGGATCTGGGAAGGGCACCGGAAAGTGGCACCGCTGCTTGTCTGCATGTATGAAAGTTCGATCTCAGGTGCTGCTGTCTTTGGAGTTTCGTGCATGGCAAGGGTGCACGGATTACGAGAACTTTGACTCATGCAGTGCAAAGGCTCTGAGCACAGCCTTAGGCCCTGGCCTCAGCAATTTCGAAAACTGCCTGTAAAAATACAGAACTCAATTATCAAAGCTCCTCGTTTCAGGCCTGCCTAACAAGTGGGAGGAGCCGACCCCGGAGCCAGAGGACCCCGTGGAGGACCAAGAAGAGGAGGAGGAGGAGGAAGAAACGCAGACGGATGCCGAGGTGGAGCCACCAAAGAAGGCGGAACCCTTTCCCCCGCTGCCGCCGGCAATGATGGCCCTGACAGCTCCGGAGCCCGGGAAAAAGGAGGAGGAAAAGGATGATGGTAAGGAGGACGGGGGAAAAGGCGAGGCCCCGGCAGACAATGCTGAGGTGGAGCCGGCGGCCAGCAAGGATCCGCTTCCGGACACGGCCACAAATGACGATCAAAAAAAGGAGGATGATGATGGGTGGCTGAAAACGGACTACGACAAGGAGGATAAGGACGAGTGGTGGAAAAAGAGGGGCTGGCAAGGCGGCTGGGCCCACGACGATTGGCGCCAGAAAGCAGCCCTGGATGAGAAATTTTCCGCCAGAGCATCCCATACACAGACGCCGCCACGACCTTGGATGGTGTGGGCTCTGTTACGTCAAAACCCGGAAGGCCGGCCTGAGTGTGACTGCCCTGCCTGCCCTGTGTCTATCTGTTGCATTTGTTGCCGCCAGGATGACGGGAGCTGCTTGAACAAAGAATGCAGATTGAATAAGTGGGAAGCTGATGAATGGTACAATGAGAAAGAAGATGAGAAGGAGGAGGAGGAGGAGGAGAAGCCAAAGGATGATGGACCTGGCAAGGTGAAGAAGCTTAAGCCAAAAACCAAGACGAAGCCCAAGAAGAAAGCTAAGGCAAGATACCAATAAACAAATTCTACACCCCTGCTCCTTATTCTTTCAACCTTTGCACTCGTCGTTTTGATCAGGCGACGCCGATGCCGTACATGGAGGAGCCCAACCCGGCTTCTCGCAAGCATTGCTTTAGTTTAAGCCGTCGAGTTTGATTGAGATGAAACTTTGTTCACAACATGTTGTTGAGTCCAAGGCTGGAGGAAAAAAGCGCCCACCAAAGGGCGGCGACGGCGGCCGTGGAGGGAATGCTGCTGCTCCCATGGTGGAGGTCAAGGGCTAGGTCCTAGGTGCTATTTTTTTGCCAAACGGCAACGTTAGCCATGGATATCTCGCAAGGGACGACTCTTCTGACTCTTCTGTTGCTGCACTTGGAAAAATATGTTGAACTGAGCAAACCCTGTTTGCAGCATGCACTGGCAGCTTCACTTGCAGCTTCGTTTTTGCATGTGCGATTTCGCCCTGACGGCTCATAACTTCTGGTAGGCTGGGACGTGCCAGGATCCTTTACGCATGACTGTTCAGATGAACCTTTCAACTCAGAAGCCCGGATTGTAATACCGGGGGTGGTGGAGGGTTTCGCAATGGCTGCAACATGCCAAGCTTTTGAGCTTGAACTGATTAAACATAGAACCCTGAGTACAGAAGCCGGCTGCAATGCCGGGGTGGTGGAGGGATGCGATATGGCTGGAACATGCCATGGAAGTCGTTTCAGAAGGTGGGAAGTCTGCTCCCCAAAACGCTGATCGAAAAATCAACCCCCCAAATTAAAAGATTGCCACCCCAAATCACTGATCGGAGATTAACTCTGCCGCGGTTATGGGCTGTCCCCGACGGCACTGGCGGAGTGGGCCGCGGAGGTTGTCCCTCTCCTGCTATCGAAGCTTGTGCACTTGGTGACGCTGCCGCGTCCCAGGCCCCAGGAGCGGCGCACTGCAGAGCTTTTAGCGGGTACTCCACTCTTTGGCGCGCAGGCACGACACAGTGGCGATGTTGTCACTGCTTGGGCATACCTGGGAGCCGTTCTTCAGCTGCCTTACTGGTACCCAAACGACCAGGGCTTCTTCAGTGCGAGCATGAAGACCCCCAATCCCGATGACTCGTTGCGGGAAGTCTTGCAGCCGCACGAGGAGGCCTTGGGCTGGGCCAGAGGGGCCCACGAGCAGTGCGCTAATTCCACTCTTTTCGCCTTGAGCTCGAGCCTCTGCCGGGTGTGCAGCCTGCCGGGGCCCTACCTCTTCATGGCCAAAACGCTTCCCCCGGACAGCAGCTGCGTGGGACCGGCGTTTGTGCACGGTTATGGAACTAACGGCAAGGCCCCGCTGGCACAGCTGGAGAGGCTCCGCTCTTTGCCTACCCTAGCTGAGGCTCTCTGGGGGTGGCGAGGAACCCCGCCATGGTGGGCCGTATCGGGTCTTGGCCTGATAAGCGCCCCGGGCTTCAGCGTTGTAGCCCCTGAGCACTTCCAGGGACCGGGGGCGCGACGAGTCCTCCCGTTCCGCCGCACGACGCGGCCACGCTTCTCGTATCACATGCGCACATGGGCGCGGTGGAGAATTTGGGCTCTCCTGCCGGAGACTGAGTTGCAACAGGTGGCAGAGGCGTCCACCCCATCCCCCGCGGGGGAGAACATGATGACCCTGCAAGTCTCCGACCAAGAGCTGGCAACCTATTTCTACCGAGCGGTCAAGGGCTTCGACATGGTTCATGCGGATGAGGACGAACGTCCGGGGGGCAGCCCCTCGACGTCCGCTGAAGTGCGCATTGACTTGCTGGTGCTCAGCAAAGAGCCAAAGAGCCAACAGCAGTCAACAGGGTTCGTGCGCGCAGGTGCTTACGACGGCTTTTCTTGAATGAAAAATCGCAGTGCTGCGACAAACAGGAAAACCGTACACAGTTCGCTCTGCGTTCCCAAACCACAGTGTCCGAAATAGTCTGGACAACGCCCGGACGTTTGATCCAGAAACGACACACTCGCAGGGTAATTACTGCACGGGGAAACATTTCAAAGCACACCGCTCGTGCCCTAAACCTGTAGAAGCCATACCGCAACACTTACACACTCACACCTTATTCTTTGGACAAACCATGGTCGTGAAACATGTCCAACATCTTGAAAGAGACGTGCTCGCGGTGCACCGTACGCCGTACACAGTAACTGTTGTCTTGGAGCCCTGCGAAACGAGATCAGGGGAAGCATGGGGGAGGACTTATAGCTTGACTAATTAAGCTCGTCTACACGTCAATATGCTGCGAAGCTTCCATAGATCCTGCGCGTGAACGTACAATATGTGTGTCTGAACCCCTGCGTCAGGAGTGAAGCGACGCACGTCTCTTCGTGCGCCAAGTGGGTTCGAGCAGGTCGTAGATCTGACATGTCGGGATCCCGCCAGCAAGCTCAGGACAAGAGTGCGGTGCATAGTTTCAGCGGTTTTGCGTGCTGCACTGGTGCAGGGGAAGTGCCACGACGCCGCAAAAACCAGAGAGAAACGAGGTCTGCGACAGAGCATGAGAAGACAGTGCAAGAGGCAAGAGAAACAAGAGAGAGAGAGAGAGAGACAAACTCTTCGACGGAGTTACTACTGCACCGGTACAAGAAAAGCGACAAGAAAGCGCCAAGTAAGCAATGAAAGCTTGGCGACGGAACACCGCTGGCTTACCACTTTGCTACTGCTGCAACAGATTGTCAGCTCGGGTCAAGACAACATGCCATCAGAGGGTATCAGCGGCAGCCTTCATTGGGAAAGAAATACTTTGCACTTCGAATGTTGTTAACATCTGGGAAATGTGCCCAGATGCCGAGCGAATCTCCTATCAAGCAGGCACGGCGGTTTATATGTGTTGCGGGCAGCGCGCCGGTGGTTATCAGCGTGATGCCTCATAATGTGCAGTTGCAACTTGCAACTATTCGGAGCCATTAGTTTCTGCAGAGCTAACAGCGCATGCTTTGGCAGCTTGCCACAGTAAGACGAGCCGAGTTTAATGACCACCTGCGTGGCCCCAAAACTCTAGCTTCAGCACTTTATCAAGCAATTTGCCTCTGTTGTTTTGTCGCGTTAAGTCGCCAATTCAATAGATGAAAATTGCCCACCTTTCGGAAGGCCGGAAGTCCGCTGCTCACCTGAGAATGGATGATGTGATGTTTCCTAACGCAAAATGCTGCCGATTCTGAAACATAAACTAATCGTCATGCCCAACCATGATGCACCAGCACCTAGGCCTCAAGAGGTTCGTCTTCGGCTGGCGCTCCGGCGGATACGATGTCTGATTCCTTACAGGGTATTGGGCGGCTCAGGGTTTGGAGCGTCCACAAAAACACATCAGTTTGCAAACCCAATGGACAACGTGCGTGTGACTGCCCTTCAACTTGGACATTCTGCCCGACTTATGGTTTTACAAACAAAAGTCGGCCACTTTCACTGCTATGCTTTAGCCACGGCGCAGGCATGATAGCCTCCCAATGAGAGAAGGGGCTTGCGGCATGATGGCTTACTATAAAGACTTGCGCCGGTCGGAGGGTTCGCTGGAGACTGCAAAACTTTGGGTTTCCTGGACATCTTGCAAGGATGTTCAAGGGTGTTTCAAGACGGCTCCCCAGGATTACAGGGCTTGAGGGCTTTTTTCAACTAAGGCAGGAGCTTCTGGGCACCCTCAAACAACAATGTAGGGGCACCAGGATGCTTAAAGGCGCTCTTCCAAGACTCCAGGGGCTTCAGGGCCCCCGACAAACTGCAGCTTCAGCTCCTTCTAGAGTCCCAGAGACAAAAAAAGCTTGCTGCGCGTTTGGCTCTTTGGCTCTGCAAGCGGATGGGAAGGAAATGAAGCATCCCTGCTGAGAGCGGCGGCGCTTATTGCCCCCACACTCTCAGCAGTCGTGGGCGTCCACGACTGCTGAGGGCAGGGGGTAAATCCATAACGAGTGCTTGATGAGAGCGGGGGGTTCGCAGTTCGCAGGCACGGGTGTTCTGAGCAGGCACTGCCTCTTCCCGAACCCCCACCCCTCAACAGGCGTGGGCGTCCACGACTGATGAGGATACCCCTGCAAGCCACCCCCCCCAAGCCATCAAACCGAGGATTTGCGGAGCAGGTTTTTCTCCCCCAGACTTTCACTTGTGCCGCTTAGCCCGATTTGATCTATCGTAGGGGCTTAGGGCTTAGGGTTAGGATTTCATGTTCCGTATTCTTTCCACTCCACTGGCAAAACCAAACAATCAATCATGCGAGAAGCCTTTCTAGTCCCTGAAAATCATAGTCCCGCTTTTCGGGATCCGCGAAGCCCCTGCAGTCTTTCTGGAAGCTGAACTCCAGGCAGTCCTTTGGGGCCCTTTAAGCCCCTGCAGTCTTCGGCTCTACACTCTGTGGGGGTCCGGGGCGCTCGAGGCTCCTGCAGTATATTATGCGCCCTGAAATCCTGTAATCTTGGGGAGCGGCCGAGCCCCCGCATCTTAAATCGCCCCTGCACACTGTCCAGGAAGCCCCGAAGCTTTGCAGTTTCTAGCCAACCCTAAAAGATTGCAGGCCTGCGCAGTTTTGATTGAGCCATCAAGCCCCTGCCGTCATGGGGAAGCCATCATGCCTGCGCCGTCACTAAAGCATAGCATTGGAAGGTCGCCGACGTCGCGGTCGGCGGAATGTCCCAGTTAAGAGGCGGTCACATGAATATTGTCCTGTAGGGTTGCATTGTGCGGTTGTTACGGATGCTCTAGACTCAAGACCCTGAGTGGCCGTTAAATCTGCAAAGAATCAGAGATCGTATCCACTGCAGCGCGAACTGCTTAAGGCTTAGGTGTTGGTGCTTCGTGGTTGGGGCGTGGCCATTATGTTTCAGAATCGGCAGCATCTTGAGTCTTTGAGTCAGAAAACATCGCTTCATCCTTTCTCACAGGTGGTCTTTAAACACGGCTCTTCTATCTGTGGCAAGCTGCCAAAGCATGCGTTGCTAGCTCCACAGGAACTATAATGGCTCCGAATAATTGCAACTGCACATTATGAGGCGTCACGCTGATAACCGCCGGCACGCTGCCCGCAACACATAAACCGCCGTGCCTGCGTGATATGAGCTTTCGCTCGGCATCTGGTCACATGTCCCAAGATGTTAACAACCTTGGAAGCGCGAAGTATTTCTTTCCCAATGAAGGCTGCCGCTGATACCCTCTGATGGCATGTTGTCTTGACCCGAGCTGACAATCTGTTGCAGCAGTAGCAAAGTGGTAAGCCAGCGGTGTTCCGTCGCCAAGCTTTCATTGCTTACTTGGCGCTTTCTTGTCGCTTTTCTTGTACCGGTGCAGTAGTAACTCCGTCGAAGAGTTTGTCTCTCTCTGTCTTTCTCTCTCTCTTGTTTCTCTTGCCTCTTGCACTGTCTTCTCATGCTCTGTCGCAGACCTCGTTTCTCTCTGGTTTTTGCGGCGTCGTGGCACTTCCCCTGCACCAGTGCAGCACGCAAAACCGCTGAAATTATGCACCGCATTCTTGTCCTGAGCTTGCTGGCGGGATCCCGACATGTCAGATCTACGACCTGCTCGAACCTACTTGGCGCACGAAGAGACGTGCGTCGCTTCACTCCTGACGCAGGGGTTCAGACACACATATTGTACGTTCACGCGCAGGAATATCTTGCGGCTCTATGGAAGCTTCGCAGCATATTGACGTGTAGACGAGCTTCATTAGTCAAGCTATAAGTCCTCCCCCATGCTTCCCCTGATCTCGTTTCGCAGGGCTCCAAGACAACAGTTACTGTGTACGGCGTACGGTGCATCGCGAGCACGTCTCTTTCAAGATGTTGGACATGTTTCACGACCATGGTTTGTCCAAAGAATAAGGTGTGAGTGTGTAAGTGTTGCGGTATGGCTTCTACAGGTTTAGGGCACGAGCGGTGTGCTTTGAAATGTTTCCCCGTGCAGTAATTACCCTGCGAGTGTGTCGTTTCTGGATCAAACGTCCGGGCGTTGTCCAGACGGGTAATTAGTAATTGTTGTCTATTTCGGACACTGTGGTTTGGGGACGCAGAGCGAACTGTGTACGGTTTTCCTGTTTGTCGCAGCACTGCGATTTTTCATTCAAGAAAAGCCATCGTAAGCACCTGTGCGCACGAACCCTGTTGACTGCTGTTGGCTCTTTGGCTCTTTGCTGAGCACCAGCAAGATTGAGTGCTCCGGCGCCAGTACATTTCGCGCCCCGGCTCGCAACGACGCTTGGCAGCTCATGTGTTCCACGCAGTGCTACGGCCCCACTGGGTGTCTTGCGGAGACATTTTCCAAGAGATCTGCGACGGCTTCTGCGAGGCTCAGTTCGGCGGGTCGGTATACCAGCCTTTTGCTTTCCCCCCTGCCGGTTATCCAGTTAGCACACGCTATGTTGGACGTTAAGTTCACTGCTTCCAGCCCGGAAGCTAGAACGATCGTCACACAGCTCCAGAGGGCACGACGCAGCTCCCACTTGCAGGATCCACATACCGCGTGTCTGGCGGCCCTGTGCATTGCCTTTTCAAGTGTCGGCCCAGCGCGGCCTGCCGTCCGTGGCTTCTCTGCAGGCAGCTACACGGCGGGTCTTGTGGGAGTGCTCCTTCACAAATTATGGGGCAGCAGCCACTTCCCTCCCGTGGGTTTGACCGCCGCCTCCGGGGGAGTGACGGACGATGCTTCGCTGCCAGCAGCAGTGGACATTGGTGCCGTTGGCATGCCGGACTGGCTTTTTGAGGCACTCCTGCGCCTCCCCTGTAGGCTGCGCATCATCCATGCTAGCGAAGACTTCTTGTGCCCTTGGGTGCTCACTGATTTTGCTCGGGCCGCCATACGGGTCGCCCCAGGTATTTGTCCGGGAGGTATGCATTGGTTAGTCAATGTGCCGGGCGAGCTTTTCGGGCCTCAGTGCCACAACTACTCCCACTTGCTCCTGCGTACTGACCAGACACTGCCGGCCCAGGTGGATGTCGCCGCCGCACGTGATCCTCCCCATGCGCAACCTGGAAAAAGAACTGGAGTGGGCCTTCCACTCCCTTCATTTTTACCGTAGCAGGGGTCTTGTGGATAGCGAGGTTGGAAAGGTCATGGATGCACTCGTCCGCACCGCGTAACTGTGGAGGCAATCAAGCAGCTTGTTGCCATTGATTCCTTGCCCCCGCTTCTTCTTGGGGTCATCCGCACCGTCACGGCAGCCTCCCTACCACATTGTGTCGCGGAGCTGCGCACCTGGATCATTCAGGAGGTAAGGCTTAGATGTTACGAGGAGGAAAAGTCGGTCAGTCTGCCATTGCCTGCTCCCGTCCAGACTTCCCTCGGAGAGCTGTCGCTTGAGCGTGTCGTGGATTTTCTGCACTTTCATGTCTACAGCCAGGGCGCTGCTCTTGAGGATACTGGGCAGGAGAACAGACGGATGTCGCACCAGGACACTACCCGACGCTTCGCCCCGTCGTTACCGGTTGTGCTGAAGGTGGAGGACTGTCTCAGCTTTGGCACATACGTGCTTGGCTTATCGTGTCCCGATGGCTTTACGCCATCGCAGGACACTGGCTGGTTCTCGCATCGCCAAAGCCGCAACCGGCCCCCCTCCGAGGGTTGTCTTCTGCGGATGGAGTTTCGTCAAGGGCACCTCCTGGCAGTCTTCGTAGAACTTGTGGTTCCTGACAAGGTCAGTGGAAGGTCAGTGGCAAAACCCGCGAGCAACGCAAGGCACAACGACGCCACAACCGCCTTAACTCCATTGCCGCCCTCCTGCTCGTCAGCCAGTGGCCCGCTTTTCTTGGAGCCTCCCCGCAACATGACCATGTTTGCCGTTGGGACCTCTCCTTGCGCAGTGTGTTGTGTATTAAAGTTGGGGAGGCACTGGACGTCTTTCTGCAAGAACTGAAAATGCCTGCGGCGCGTGTCCCCCTGGCCATTGGCATGCCCGTCCGGCCGTGCACCCAACCTGCGCCGCGGCCTCGGTGCCACTTCATCCCTTATTCCGGCATCACGAGGGTGGGAGATCGGGTGTGCCCACCGGTGGATTTCCTCCACCAGTCTTCGTCCCATAGCAAAGCGATCCTGTGCTACCTCAGCCGTCTGTCGGCAGTCGGCGCAATACTTGTATGCAAGCTGAAGGGCCTGGCTCCTATCAACGGGGTTTGCTTGAACTTGGCCCTGGTCGCATTCACTCGATTGCTCGCCGATCTGTACCTGCTTACCGCCGTCAGGTATCCGCAATCCAATGTCTTGCACGAGGCCTCTGATTCCTCTCCGTGTCCGATTACGATTGGAGAATTGGCGGCGGACACCCCCGCGCGGAGACTGCAACGAATCGCGGCCGATGGCTCATCAGCCGGGAGTAAACTTCGTTCGGCTGCCGAAGCAGGCGTCTTCGGCCACACAACAAGGGAGCTTGGTGGATGGTTTTGTGTCCTGTTGGTCCTGGCTTTCAATGTGTGCGGACATCGGTTTGCTGTTGGCAGGACGGAAAATAACTGTCGTCACGCCGACCACCAAGGTTTTTGACTCCCTGAAGCATGGCCTCGGCCTCAGCAACGCGCGCCCGGCCAATGCCGACACTGGTGCCGCACACAGGGTTGCTGCAGAGGGCACCTCCTTTGCTGAGTTCATTGCGGAATGGTTGCCGGAGCTCCCTCCCCCGGGACAGCTCGCCACTGTGAAGCAGGCCGCATCCCTTTTCACCTTCTTTTATAACCATCACAATGAATTGGGCGCCTTTGTTGACCTCTTCACCACCACAGTGTGTGCTGGAACCACGGGTGCGGTTGACATCTGCCTTATTGACAAGGCTGGGCGCTTTACCATGTCTGGAGACGCCCACCAACGTCTCACGGCAGGCAGTACGCGGCCCACTGGCCCATTGATCATTGCCTCCCCTTCCCATTGGTGGGGCATTGTTGCCGCTTGAGAGCTTCATGCCTCCCTCCATCACACCCACGTCCTCTGGGAGGAGCTCTACCAGGCCTACGGGCTAGCTCGGCTTGGACTCCAAAACCCGCAGCGCGAGGATAGGGAGACTGCCCGTGAATTCTATGAACGGTGGTCGGTGAACCGCATTCCGCCGCTCTGTGATGCTACAGCGGTCGCTGCACATTGCGGCAAGGACGGCTACCCGGTCCAGCTACTCCTACGGGGTGTGGACTTTGAGCACAGCGGACCTAGTGGCCGATCCATCACGGCACGCCCGTTCTATCCGGTGATTGACACCGATCGCCCAGTCTTCGGACTGCTGGAGTTTACTGCACCGCCACGTTTTGGTCTCCACCTTCTTCGAGAGCACAAGGGGGTGGGCGTGCCTCCTCCCAAAAGATTATACAGTGCGCTCCGTTCCACTCACCATCGGTCTTTAATAGGGAGCACGTGTATTTCGACCCGCCTGCGACTGTGTGTCGAGGCCAAACCGATTCCGCGGAATCGCTGGTGGCCGCTGTGCCGGGGGCGTTCTACCTTTATTCCATCGCTTCGGATACTGTTAACACGACTCTGCTGGGGAGATTGCAGCGTTTCGTGTCGTCGCAGGTGCGCCACTCTAGCTCCGCAACCGTTATGTTGCCACCGGTCGCTACTACGGGACTACCACGTGCCCTCTACGATCCGACGGGAAAGGTTCGCCCGGACCCGGAGGCAGGCGCCCCTGCAAAGGAGGATCCTGCGTTGACCGCGGAGTTGCGCAGTCAAAGTTGCGCTGCCTCCCTTCCTGCCGCCCCTAGAGCTACATGGAGCCAACGTGTGGCGGCCCTGTTGAATGCTGTGGAGACTCCGCCTAGTCGCTTGGTGCCTGGAGTTACAGCCATTGCTAGCCGGTGTGCACGGCAGAAGACGAGGACGACTTCGAGGAGCAGCATGATACTCTCCGCCGCTACCAAGACCGGGGCAGGCAACAGCGGCCTGTTGAGGGAGTGGACTGCGCTAGTGCGCTACAACATTTACTACCCAACCCCACCGATTGCCTTACCTTGCTTTCCCTCCCCCTGTCCCTGCCTGCGTGTGAAGTCAAACTCAGCCCGCAGAATTTTGGGGCGAAGGTGGTTGATTTCGCTGACCGGGCACTCATGTTACGGCGCTGTACTGATGGCGAAGCATTTCGCGTCTGTCTGACACCCATGCTGGCAGTGTCCGTCGCACTAGCACAGTTTTGCGACCCAGTTCTGCGCCTACCTGAAGGACGAGTTTTCGACCTGTCCTGGTATGAGCTCGCTCGGCCGGAGATTTGGTGGTGGCTGCTCTTGGATGAGCTTGCTGGGCTCAAAGGGTCGCTCCACTGTGCCTTGGAAGGACGGAAGTCCCCAGTTCGGGACGGCAGTTTGGTGCAAATGTCTTTGGCTCCCAAGTGAGGGCATCTGCCGGCAGGCAGCCGACGTGGCCCCGGATCCAGCCATCGGCACCCTACTGGGGATGGCGGCACGAGCGTTGACTCGACCCAAGGGACCCCTCTGCTTCACTGTGGTGTGTTATTGCCAGTGCAGCTGCTGCTTTATTTCACACGTGCATTAGCAGACGACCCTGCGGCTGCTCCACTTTTGCAGCTCATCAACGTTACTCCGACTCGTGACGGTCAGCACATTGAGGTGCGAGTGAAATGCGAGGTGCCGGCTACCCTGGTGGGCCAGCCCCAAATTGCCATTGCTGACCGGCTGATGGCGTGTTTCGAGAGTGGACTCCTTCCAGCCAGACGCGGCGAGTTCGATCCGCGAATGTTTACGTATCCGGGAGCGTATCGGGGCACTTTTCGTCGTCTGCTCTTTCCGCTTGCGGACATCCCACTGGGTCTGCAAGCACAGCCCTCTCTTTCGATTCAGGCCGCGGGCCTGTTGAATAGTGCACTGTGGCGCGTGGGCCACAAAAGAAGGACTTTTACTTTCCAGTCCGCTTATGGCGCTTCGCGCATTTCGACGCATTTGACTCGAAAGCGATGGTCCTCCTTCACCGGTTGGTCGCCCGGGAAGAGAATCAGGCGCAGGAGCTGCCGGGTGGCGAGCGTCCCTGGGTCAGGTTGGGGCATCCCTGGGCGCAGGAAAGCTGGAGGGCAGCGGCAGATGAGTTCCGCAGGGAAGGGGGCCTTGGACCTGGCCTCCAATTTCCATGTATATCCACCGATCTAATGCCACATCTGCATGCCCCCGACCCGGATACTCACCAATACACATTCCGAAGGGTGACGGAAATCTATCGTGAGGGCAATTATACCAGCTGCTCTATCTCTTAAGGGAGCGTCATTTTCCTTCGAGCGGTCGTGACATGCAGCGCCTACTCGACAGTTGGCCGCGCTCAGCGGCGGCTGGCTCTTCTAGTTGACAGTCAGTCTCCATCAGCCGCTATTGTGACCGACGACATACGTCGTTGCGTCTGTTTCTCTCCCCGCGCAAGCGGCAATTGGGTTTTACTCGGCTTTAGCGTTGCTTAGCCGAGGTCGGGCTCAAACGGCGTGGGCAGGCAGGCCCTCGCCACCATGTCGATGCACCCCCTGTTTGGAAGCCGGCCACGCTTGCCAGCGGGCTTTGGAATTTTGGATCTGGGTGCCCTGGTTGTGACGGCACAAATGGGATTAGGCGGTTCATCTCTGTCTGTGATCGCTTTCCCCCTGTGGAAGCAGTTGCGACAGACGACATACGTCATTGAGTCTATTTCACCCTCCATGTCACTCATGCCCTCGATACCAAGTTGATGCACCATCACCTTGAGCTCGGACCTGCGCTCTGGTGTGCACGTTCGAGACGGGACGATACACAGGGGCTGCTGAGGCTTCGTAGTTTGGGCCACGGCTTACGTGGTCCTGGCCGTTGGATCGATCTCCTCGGCGGACATCGAACCGTCGTTGTCACGTTCGCCTAGGTCCTGGCTGCACTACGTGGGGTCAACTGTGTCCTTCTTTGAGGGGCGGATCCGCTGGGCGTGGGGCGTGGGTGCAGTTCCGTTCTGATGGTCCACGAGCGGAGAACGCCACCCCCTGCACGACGCTGCCCGTGTGGGTCGCTGCCGGGCCTTCATCCCTGAGGGCGCCGGGAAAGGCACGGCTAGGCTGTGGGCTTGCCTGTGGTTGCTGACGGGCTCGGTGGCCACGTCACTGGGGCTTGGATGACGCCCCGTTCCGTACGGGGACAGTAACGCACCGCAACGTCCTGCTCCTGCCGGTTTGCACTCACGCGCCTTCAGCCACATGCGTGCTGTGTGCTCCTAAGCCTCGCCGCCTGCCTGCGACATACGTCGCTCGCCCCTTCACCTGTCCATCGTGTTCGTTCCCACCTCCGAATGGTGTCTTCAATTGCTGCCATGGCCGCCACAACGGTTTGGCGATGCTGTGGATGCGTGTGACCTGCACGTCAAGTCCGCCTTGGCGATCTCTGCCTGTCTTAGCGACTGACCCAGTGTTCCAGCTCACGGCTAGGGACATTGATTTGATTCTGCTGGCGGCGGCGGCCATGCGCACTAGCGTGTCGTGGTCGTGCAATTTGTCACTGGCAGGACGCCGGCAGTATGCCCGTGAGGGTGTGGCGCACGCAGGTTGCCAGTGTCGCATCAGAGCGGCGTCTAGGCGCTTGACACGCCAAGGGTCGATGACGGCGGTTGCATGAGCGGGTTGCTTGCCTCCTTATCAGGAAGCCGCCCACGCATGCAGTGGGCCTTGGACTTTTGGATTTTGGTGTGCACGATCGTGACGGAACAAAACACAGGGGTTGTCAGTTGTCTGGCGAGACTAGAACGGCAACCGGAGCCTGGACTTGGCTCCACCTGTTGTTTTGGGCAGCTCTGAGCGACGGCTCTTTGTTGCTCCTGACCGGTCGCTGAGGCTCCGTAGTCTGTGCTGAACGGCTAACACCGGCAAAGCCTGTGCGCCGCAGCCCTTTGTAGAGCTTCGCTTTGCTGTTTCACCGCTTTGTTGTAGTTTGATGCTTGGATTGTTGTTTCGCTTGTTTGTAGGGACCGAGTGCTACAGCCGTAGTCGACGAGGCCCAGTCAAGTCAAAAAAAAAAATTCTTGTTCATGCTGAGACAAGCTATATCAGCCCACAAGGGAGTATCTAACCGAGTGAGCTCTTCTATGAACAGCCAGGTTCGCTGCAGTGCCCGTTACGCACATTGCGCCGCACGCAGTGGTCCGCCGTCTGAGCCCCCAGGCCCACGTTCTGCACGGCCGCATGAGTCTTGTTGATGATGTACACCGTGTCCCCACTTCGATTCTCTTGGCCAGGTGGGTCTTGCTGGCTCCGGAAAGCCTGAAGCTCTTGCCGTCCAAGCAGTACACCACCGGGTCCTCCACCTGCCGCCACTGCGGCTTCGCTCGGATGGACTCCGCCTCCATGCTCGTGATACTGGCCCTTCAGCCCGGTGACCTTCTCGTAGCGATACACAGGCGTGCCGTTCCGGTGGGACATCTTCAGCAGCCGCCAAGACGCCACTCAGGGTCTGCCCCATCCCACCCGATCAGGTTTGTAGAAAGCGTATTTGGTCAGAGTCACCGCCAAACCCTTTACAACAGAATTCCTCCAGCAGCTTGCCCTGCTGGCCATCGTTGGCATGAAGTTGATCATGGTCCGTTGGACTGCCATTGCCGCCCTGAGAGCTTGGCCATTGCTCCTACCTCTCCGCCTCCGCCCACTTGCTAGTGGATTTGAGGGGCAGCTGAGCAAAGAAATATTCAAAATCCTGTCCCTAGTTGGTCCAAAGGTGTTCTTCAAAGGTTGAACTGTTCTGTTCCCTGTCTACAGTTTTTTTTGCAGCATGAACGGCGGATTTCATTGCTGTTTTTTTGTGCGTTTGTTTGTTTAACCGTCGTTTACTGGGATGCTCAACGAGGCTCACCGACACCAAAAGAAATTTGCTGCACGCGTCACCGTCTTGGGCGCAGACTGTCGAGATGGCGGTTTGATTTGGATGACCGATGTCTCTAGTGCTTTCTTTTGGAACCTTGGCCAAAATTGTCACCTACTCGCCTGGGTAAGCGAGCTACGTACCCCGCTTCGGGATGTCAGCACTGAGTTGGACTATGCCTTCCAGTTTTTATACTACCGTTGAACACTTCGGTGTATCGTTTTTTCATTTCGTGCTGGCTTTAATTTTGTCGTGACAACATGAAAAAACACATAGCAAATGCATATAAAACGAGAACACACAAAATATGAGCAAGACCACACGACAATTTTTCTAAAAGTTTTTTGTGTAACATAACAAGTATTTGCAAGTTTCTTGTTTGGCGAATATGCCAGAAGACTTGCATGCAAAATCAAAATCAGAAGAAAACTTAGCATTTTTCACGATGGAAAAGTTTGATTGGTGTAGATGTGTCCAAACAAAACCCACGGGAAACAAGTTTGCATGCTGGGTTTTGCACATTGTTCTACACATGTTCTAGGTTTCAAGTCCACAGTGTGTCCGTTGTTTCAACCGTCAAGCTCCATCATGTAGTCAATGTAGTAACTTGCACAGTGATCATGTCAACGTTCAGAACTGTGGTTTCCATATTTGCCACCACAAGATTGGAGGAACTCTTTGTTTAGTTTCTTTTGCGTCAACCGGTGATTGATTAAAAGAATATCGTCATTGCAAGTTGCCGGGTAAGATGGTGGCAGTGGTGTGGACGTGAATCATCATGCAATATTGTCATAAGTTGCCGGATAAGATTGTGGCAATGGTGGAGGCGCGTCTCATCATGCTTTGGTGTCAGTTTTTATGCATTTATGGATGCTTGTGTTTGCAAACTAAACATTTTTGATAGCCGAGCCGGCAACATTTGTCAACGCTTAGAAGGCAGGTTTGTTTAAACACATGAGGGCGTTCGCAAGTCATAATCCGTCGCTATTACTTTGGTATGTCAGCCAGGTCATTCTGTGACGCCGCTTTGTTAATATGGGCACGTCACATGGGTCTGGTGCGCCGGAATGAAGATTTGGACAGGGCTACGACAAGCACGCATGAAAAGCAGGCAGTCCGTTGTGCGAATCACACGACACACAGCGCCGAAAAAATACACAATATCATTTCGAAAAAGGCATAGTGCGCAAATTGCTTGTTAGTTCATTAGTTTGTACAAATGAGATTACATCGAGCGTGATCCTGTGGTCTGGCAATTTGGGGTGGGTTCGTTTTTGTTTTTGTTGTCAACATATGGTACATACGGAAATCTGGTGAAAGCATTGGTTCAAGGAGTGGCTGCAATTGTCGCACGCGGATGTACAAATCTATGGGTTTATGCAACATAGCTTCGTGCGAGTATTCAGTCACGATGTTTGGCCCGGCATTTCGTCTCTGACCGTTGGACGTCGGATTGCGGTGTAGCCAGTCGCCATGGGTGCCTGCCACAGCTCCACACCTGCGACAACTCAAATAATGCGAGGCGGCAGCCGCAACTATCGGGCACAGGGTCACCAAACATAGTTTCATGGAATATGTTAAAGCTGAAAATGCAGAAGCAAAAAATACATATGTACAGATTATGTACATGATTTTCTCATGCAACATGTAAAATGGCGAAACAAATAAATACACACATAAAAGAAGTTGTATATATACATATATATATATAGAGAGAGTATAGATCCAACAATATACCGCAGTACAACATATACTAAAAAGAAGTATCATACGGAGACTTTTTGCTTTGCAATGTTGCAGGCAGTGAGGCAGCCACGCTGCTGGTGGAGGCACAGTGGTTGGCCGGTGTGGCTTTCAACACAAAGGCCCAACTAAGGTAGGGGCAGTACTAATCAGAATAGAGTTTGGGGACAGATCATACTATAATCATAATAGACGTGCTGCAGGGGGTGTTTTTGCCCCGTACCGAACGGCGTTTCCGCCGTACACATGGTCGTGCCCCAGCTCAGATGCCGTAGGATGCATCCTTCACGAAGAAGTGCAGCCAACCCCAACCTTGGACATCAAATGGGGCTTTCCGAAAATAGGGGACCGTAGCATAGTACTCTAGATAGTAGGATCCTTATTTTAACGGTTGATGATATGTATCCTGCATTACCCATAATAGGGAATATACCATAATTCCCATAGTTTAAGGTCCTGAAGGTGGTGCAGGATTTATATCATCAACCGAAGGACCCCAAAATGAGGTGCCCCCTATTGTCGGAAACTCCCAAATCGAAGCAGCTTCCAAGGACCAGGATTTGTGAAAGCTCTTTCGTCCTGCAGCCTAAACCCTAACCTAAGCCCTAAACCTTAAACCCTAACCTAAACCCTAAACCCTAACCAAAGCCCTAAACCCTAAACCCTAACTTAAACCCTAACCCTAAACCCTAACCTAAGCCCTAAACCCTACAACCTAACCTAAGCCCTAAATCCTAAACCTAACCTAAACCCTACACCCTAAACCCTAAACCCTAAACCTTGCCAGGCTTTGCCTTTGAAGCTGCCACTGCCAAGCTCCCCGCCGCATCGCTGAGATGTCATGGCATGAGATGCAAATGCAACCCTTATATGGGAGTTTCCGAAAATAGGGGTACCTTATATTCGGGTCCTTATAATAAGGGTCCTACTATTCGGGTCCTATATCAAGGTCCCCTATTTTCGGAAACTCCCATATCCAGGACATTCGTGACAGTTGTTACAAGCTAACCGAAGACACTACTTCAACTCAGAACAGTGCTGATGTTTGGCCAGGTCTGACTAAGTCAAAGTACACTTCGGATTGATTGCGATTTTTTTTGTCGAGCAGCTTAGGCTTAACCCCCAACCCTTAAACTGCAAGCCTTGAGCAATAAACGGAGCTTCAACCCTCAAGCCCGACACAATACAGTTGAGGCTTTCGATGATCCAACAGCCCCTTTGAACAAGTTCAATAAAAGCATCTCATTGGCAGGGTCCTTCGAAACAGAGGGTCATACATCGAGGTAACGTAGTCACTTTTCAAACTCGCGGACATGATCAGGTTCTCTGTTGCACAGTATAACCAAATGTGCAGCGTTATGTGCAGGTATCCTTCAAAGTGCAGAGGGTAAGGAGTGCAGTTTTGGAAATTGAGAGCCGATGGTTGTTTTCTTTTCAAGCGCCTGTGAGAGATGTCTGTGCCTTTGCACTGACATTGGCTCTGAAGTGTAGTGTAGGCAAAACCGTGTTTTTCGCGCCAGTCCGCGCTGTGACGCGATGGGCGCCTGGGGACGGTCGCGGCTATGGATGAGGTGCCTCTCAAGGTGCCAAGCGGCAAATTTTGCGGCTCCTGCAATAGCTCGACCGGTCGAAAGATGGGATGTGCGACCTCTTGCGGCGATGTTGACGGTAGCCCTCACCGCAGAGCAGGCAAGACGGACGCAGGTCCAGGGCCACGGATGCGTGGGCTGTGCCTCCACGCAGCGCGTCAGCCTCGGCCAAGTCACGGAGTTCGAGGACGCCAGTATGCGCGAGGTGAAAATCGAGGGGGGCGCAGCTGTGTTGGTACATCGACACCAGGGTGAGTTCTTCGTGACCTCGCCAGCATGCGGCCACTACGGCGCGCCGCTTCGAAAGGGCATCAGCTCTGCCGGAGGCCAGCTGCAAAAGCCTTCTGAGCTTCCACTGAAAGATGCGACTTTTTCTTTTTCATAGCCCTTCAAACCTTATGAGCGGTATAGGCTCGTAAGACCCTACGCAGCTTATCGTACAAGCCCCACAAGGCTCTGCAAACCCCCCACGAACCCTCAAGGCCGTGGCGGGCCACCGACCGTCACATGCCCGCTTCACGATGCCACCTTCGACCTCCGAACCGGCCAAGTGGTGCGAGGCGAGGGTTTAGTCAAAGGGGAAAAGGAGGGACCCTTAATAAGGACCCCTACCCTATAATGGGCCATATAATGGGTATATAATAGCTGCATGGCTTGTAGGGCTTAGTACTTCGGGGTCTCGGGCTCACGGGTTTCAGGTGTCGCGGGCTCGGGCTTTTGGGGCGTAAGGCTTCGGGTTTCAGGGCCTAAGGGTTTTAAATCTAAGTCTTTGGTGGGTTTCGTGGTTTCAGGTCTGGGAGTATTAGCGAGGAGTGGTTGTGTGAGGGCCGAACGTCTTTTGCGACCTGCTGATTTTCGTGTCGTCTTGGGAGTTTTTGCAGGTTTGTTGTTTTTTGAGGGTTTAGGAGTTATGCCTGGTTTAGGATTTATGCGTTTAGGATCCGGGTTCGCGGTTGCAGATATTTTCTACAGTTAGAGGATGCCTGCCTCTCGAAGATTGTGGGTTCACGGGCTCTTCGAGATCAGATCCCGGCATCTCGGGCTTTCCTTCCAGAGGTGAGCCCTAAAGTATGTTCCCTGAGCCTATACGCACTATGAGTAAGCAACTCTTCTGAACCTGAAGCATATAAACCGCCGGTCGGGAGTCAGAAACCCTGGGTATCGTCTGGTACAGGAGGTTGTTCTACATCAGAATCACTGCCGGTTGCGGGCCTCTGGTTCAGACGTAACTCACGACACGCGAAACCCAATGCAACAACTAACAGCGAATCAACTGAATCCTGAACCTTAGCACAAAACCCCCAAGCACAAATCCAAAACTCTACCCTGAACCGAAATCCTTAAACCCCAAATCCTTAACGCCCAATCTAGAACGGCTTCATATGATGGCATCATGTAATCCCTAAACCCTAAACCCTAATCCTAAACCCTAAACCCTAAACGCCATCATGTCATCTCGGTTTTGAGCGTGCGCTTGCACATGCAGAAGGGCACCGGGCTTGAAGTCAGGGCTTTGGGGTTATGGTCGAGGAGGTACTTGGAGGTTCATGGGATCTAGTAACTACAGTTATAAGTACCTTACTGGGGTTATAACTAGTTTTTAGGTATAGTTACCTCAATTATAGCCGTAGTTACTAAGTCCCATGAACCTCTAAGTAGACTCAAAGGATCAGTGGATGCAGTGAGCTAGTTACGGTTGCAAAGAAGGAAGCGATGGCAGCAATGACCAGTTCTGTTGTCAACCCGGGTAAAGGTATCTAAAAGCGATTTCGAGCCGGGTGTTGGGCTGGTGGAAACCATCACTTTCCATCCCTGCTTGCCTGAGGGCCCAGTGTGGACGGCATCGCGGTTTACAAGTCCGAGGCCACGCTCTCCAATTTGACTTTCAAGCTTAACTCTATTCATGCCGTATCAATCCTAACCCAGTCACAATCTCGTTCTGTGACTATACATGGCTAGACAGGTGCACAAACTTGTACACATACGCATATGTACATACGTATGTGTACACACGCATGCATGTACTTATGTATGTACATATCATAATTGTGTGTATACATACGTGTACATAAATAAACAAACATATATATATATATATATATATGCCTTTACATTCCCACATACAAATACAAACGCATGTACACGTGCATATACAGTTGCATGCACATCTACATTTGAACTTATATGTAGACATACATATACATATACATATACATATACACATACGAATAATTACACATATACAAGTACACATACATACTTATATGCGCACACGTATATACGTGCATGCTTATACCACCACCAATGCATTCGTCGCGTATGTACATATACGTAGAGGCCAGTGCAGATATCTCAAATCGTAGATACACCTGCACACGTTTATTTCCCATCCCGAAGGTTCCACCCCAGGTTTGGGTCTCGTTTTTGAGGGTTCAGGGTTTCATGTAAAGGGCTTAAAGTTTAGGGTGTAGGGTTTCAAGATCTGGAGCAGGTCAAGAATGGTGTCCTTTTCGCCGACCTCCCGCCAGAGCTGGTGGCTGGAACCGGCAAGCATCCGAAGGCGCTTGCAAGTCCCCCCAAGCTCCCTGCAGGGATTGAAGGGAACTTACTGTGCACACGCAAAGTTTGGGCCTAGACCCGCAGGCGCCGTCCATGCCATTCCACCGACAAATTGCGGGGGCAGAGTTCGGATGGGATGTGGGCCCTCTTCGCGGACCCAACAAACCCAACTGCAAAACCCCGCGCAAAGGACACTGGCGGACCAATCACAGACCTGCGGAGCCTAGACTGAGCCCCAGTCAGTTAGTTTGAACCACGCAGTGCTCTAAGCTCGGCAGCATCCGCTCCGCGACAAAGACGTTTGCAGCAGCACTCGCCAGCTGCGGCACGGACGGTGAAATATCAGACCCTGCATCTTCGCAGCGTCATGGATGAGGTCTTTGTCGCTCTTGAAACTCGGATGCTTGATGCCGATCAAGCACATGCTGCAGCGAGCCTTTTCGACCTCTTTTGACGCGGTCGCGCTCCATGCACTTCCCAACTCGAATGTGGGAGGCCGTGCTTCGACCCTGCGTGTATCATAGGGACAAAGCTTGTTCGAAGGTCAACATGTCTCGTGGCCTTCGTTTCCCGATTTCTTGCAAGTTTCGGCGGCAGAGTCGATTGCTGCCGCTCTCAAGCCATCGACCGACACGGAATGAAGACACGGCAGCAGATACCTACTGGTTTCAACTTGGAAGTTGAGCATAATGTATGAGGAAGATATCATAAAGTTTGCGCTGTCGACCCCCTTCTAAACCAACTTGGATCGGACAAATCTTATAAGTCCTTCTGCTGGTTCTGGCCCTTTGTTAGTTTGGCCGGCTAGCAATCTACCTGTAGAGTTATGCACGGCATCCCGGTAGCCAGTCGCTGCAACCAGCCGCACAGCGAACATCACCGAGCTTCTTCAAGTTCTGGACCCCCAGCCTCTGGCAAAGCCTCACAGACCAATCCGGCGTTTACGCATTTATCAGCCCTGGGTGTTGCGCTCGTTGCGAAGAGCGAATCGGCCGCCATGAAAAGTGGTCGGGAAGTTTGTCATCGCATCCGTTGGGATGTGCTGACGCGTCAGATCTGGAGTCGCAGCCTGGTGCACGGGCTTTTGTAGCTGCTGTGCCGCATGGACCCCGCACTGTGCCTGCTGACACTGGGTGCCCCGCGTTTGACGCTGTGCTGGACACACAGTCCCTGCATGCTGGGGTTTGCGTACTGCGCCGAACGAGCCGGGCTGCAACGCGCTAAGGAAAAGCCTGACATCCTTCCCCCTTCAACGCCCGGACGACACCCAGCTAACGCACCGGCGCCCGGGTGACATCTTCCTCCCGTGTCTGGAAGGACACCATAGGACACCCGTATGCATTCGACTTTGCCATCACAGGCCTGCAGCCGATGCAAACTCCTGCCTAGGCTTATGCTGACGCGGTCAGCCCGGCAGCGGCCTATGCTGCTGTCACAGCAGCCCACCAGGACACAGCAAGCATCTGCTCCCAGGTCTTTCCCCCTCCTGGCCAAATCCACCGGCGCGTGGGACAAAGAGAATGAAGGGATCCTTCGCCCGATAGCGATTGGTGCAGCTGCTCGTGAGGGGGTCGATGCCGCCACCCTAGTACAGGAGCTTTCCGTCAGTTTCCGTGCGTGGCCGAGCTGCAGGGGACCCACGGCCTCAGCCGTGCTTGGCCGCGGTTGCGATGGAAGTGACGACGTGAGCTGAGCGAGCACAGCGTCCACATCTTGCTTTTGTGCTGAACTCAGGCTGAACTCCAGCTTCCTCTGACGGCTGCTGCTGGTCTCCATGATGCCAGTCTAGAAGCTCTCCCTTCGGCTTGTGGGTCTGAACAGCTCAGACTTCCGTGAGCCTTCGGGCGAGTGTCTCGGTAACTGATGGCACCTGACCTTCCACGTCCAACATGCAAGTTGCAAGATCTTGCAACCACACCGCTTGCACGCCATGTTGGATAGCGCATGATTATCACTGCTAGCAGTAAGCCGGGTCATCGTGAGTGGAACATGCAACGATATGCAACGGACCAGATCTCACCTATGTGACATTCGTTCTACAAAATGACCAGATTGATGCCACAGTGCACGGCTTTGAACGTTGCAACGTGTGTGTGTGTGTGTGTGTAGCGGTGGTGGAGCACAAAACTTCGCAAAGCCATGCGTTCAGCAGCGCCCAGGCATGTACACAGCCGCAATTCGCCGCCTGACATCGCAGGAGCAGTGCGCAAACCACCACGAGCAACAAATCCGTACCCACTTGCTCAAGAAAGCGTGGCGGCAGCATGCTCAGTTCATGCTGAATTGGGATATGCAGACCTTCCACACCCAGCAGACCGTGCATGGACGCACCCCACAAAAAACGGCAGCACAACCTTCATGACCCTGCCTGGCCGCCTGGCACCAGCTGGCATGATGCGGCAGGAGCGCGCTGGTCTGGGAGGCACACGAGTTGAGTGACCAGACGAAGCGACTCAGCACCGCAGTGCCCACCAACTTCGCATGCGAGGACGCAAAACGTGGTATAGTGCGGTTCGCATCAGCTCAGTGCCGGTTAGCGACAGCGATGGCTGCGTCGTCGCGAGAGGCAGCCGAGGGCTAGGGCCTCCCTTCGCGAGTCAGAGTGGTGTCCGGGGAGGAGTTTGCCGCCGGCAATCGCCACATGAAAACACACCGTTCAGCCTGTGCCACTTCCGGCTTCCTTGCCTCCCGGGCTCTTCCACTGGAGCATGCTGTTGCCCGCGTCTGCCGCGAGGCCGGAGCGCAGGTAGCGCGGAACGTTAGGGTTGCCGACATGAACATCGACGTGCCTGTAAGCGATGCACGCCGTATTGAGGTAGCCGCCAATGGCTTACAATGTGGCACGGTGCCCAGCTCGCTATCGATGCCACAATCGTCAGCCCAGTCACCCGAACCGGCTCCGCGCGGCCTGGCGCGGACACCCGCCCCGCCGCCTTTGTGCAGGATGCGGCTAAGACGCAAACGGCGTCAAACGTACCCCGAGCT
Source organism: Symbiodinium sp. CCMP2592 (assembly GCA_905221615.1). NCBI lineage: Eukaryota > Dinophyceae > Suessiales > Symbiodiniaceae > Symbiodinium > Symbiodinium sp. CCMP2592. Next base: position 462,874 of record CAJNDT010005906.1, on the reverse strand, counting down.
CCAGCGCGCTAGACGTGCGCGGCTTGTCGTAGTCGGGATCGAGGTCGGAGGGCGTTTCAGCACCGAAGCAGCCTCTGGCGCTGGCGTCGCAGCACCGCTACGCGCGGCTGCGCGATGCTGCGCGCGCCGGTTGGGTGCAGCGGCTCGCCGTTAGCTCCGTAGGCAGCACCGTAGCTTGCAGCTGCACGGGGATCTCGCTCTTACTGGTAAAAACAAACGCATTCGCTCATTCGCCATTTGCAACTGCTGGTTCGTAGGACAGTGCTCCAGATTCGGATAGCACCCCCGGTGTCGTATTCATCGATTGAGAAACAAATTGCACAATATCGCACGGGAGCTTGTCGCCTGTAAAAAACACCATGACGCATTGCCATTCACCCAAATTCACCTGTCCTTCCTCAGCTCCATGCCTGGCTGCCTTGGCTGTCCAAGATTTGCCTGTTGGTATGCTTGTATGAGTCCTGTACGGAAGGGATCCCCGCAGCAATGCTTGGATGTATCATGGGCTGTACCTGCCCGGACTGCTGATCTTCTTGTAGGACTTCAGCAGGAAGGGTTCAGCAGCTGTCAAACCAGTTTGTGTGGAAAATACGCATGCGTGCAATGCCTAGGTAGATACGTTGCCGGAAAGGGCAGGCTGGCCGCTGGTGCGTTTCTTTTTGGCTTGCAGGACTTGACCTGACTTGATTTGACCAACCCGCCGGACATGTGCACAGATCAATTGTGCCATATCTTCCTTCCACTTGCGACGTACCGCTTCGCAGCACGCGTGGGCTTGCGTGCTTTTCGGATGCACGAAACCATGGCAGACCGAATGGACACCGCGCACGAGTTATAGAACTGTTGGGAGGCGCGATTAGGGGAACGTAGCTTGCTGCAAAACCGGAGGTCCGGGTCTGCGTGCAACTTGCGCTCTACGGGTCAAGGAGGCTTGGTGTAGGAGGGACTCAGTCGTGAGGTACGTCCTCCGGCAGCGGGAGCCGGGCCCCGGGCAATGCGCCAGTAACATTCAGTAACGTACGGTGTTCCCAGCAGCGTGGCAGCAAGCGTGCTTTGCAAAGCCACGCTCAAAGAAACCGCCCCGGCGGCGCAGCCAACGCTGCCTGGCCGCCGGGCGCCGGGCGGCATGAGCGTGCTGGGCTCGGAGGCGCGTGGGTTGAGTGACCAGACGAAGCGACATGAAGCGACTCAGCATTCAAGTGCCAGCCAATTTCGCTTGCGAGGACGGAAAAACGTGGTAGTGCGGGTCGCATCAGCTCAGGGTATGCGCGCTTGCGCCGATCGGCGACAGCGATGGTTGCACCGTCGCGAGTGGCAGTAGAGAGCTGGGGCGTCCCCTCACGAGTCAGAGGGGACACGTGTGTAACATTGCAACACAACAAGTAACACAGCGCCTCGCCAGAAGGTGTAGCTCGATACACGAACAGCTCGAGGTGGCGTCGATCGGCGGAGTTGCGCCTCGCCAATGACATTTAACAAAAAAGATGTTGAGATCACGCGTTTTGTATTTGCGACAAGTCGGTGTTTTGTTGAACGCTTCGAGAACCAAGTTGACTCGAGGTCAGCCACCCGATCGAGTGTGGTCTCAAGATGTCTGAAGCAGACTCTTACCATGGCAGTTTTTTTTAGGGCCAGTTTGTCCGCCTCCGTGCTCGCTGCCGGGCCCGTGCCATCCCTCGCCCGCTGCGACCTGCAACCATCCCAGCCTTCACCTCTCGATGGTCTGCCCTGCTCGCAGGTTCTGCTGCCAGAAACCCCGCCCGCCAGCCGTTTGCCCCCGCGTCCTTGAAACAGCCTTCCCGTGCTTGCAACCCGGCCTTCACGCCGTAGGACGTCGCCTTGGGTTTGGGCCTCCTGCATTGGGACCGCGTCGCGGATTGTTTAAAAAGGTGCGTTTACAAAAAAAATGGTTGGGCTATGGACCATGGATGGACATGCCGCAGATGTTGAGCTTCATCTTCATGAAGCCGCACATGCTTTCTGTGGGAACAGATGAGTTTTGCGTGACAAGCATGCAGCATGTTCCATTATCGCTTGGAGGCCGTAGTAACGCCGGCGGCATGTTTAGCATCGTGGAAGATCCGCTTCATTTCCGAAAATTGGATTCAGAATTGGAACGATTGCTTAAAAGCATGCTTGGTCCACCTTCGGGGCTTGATTGGTTTCTGCCATGGCATGAAAGTATTCTGCAATTGGAACAAAAACTTGTCCAACCGATGACGCAGAGTCCAGAATTGAAAAGCTACCCCCTGGCCAGGCCATGCTGAGCTCGCAGTCCGGGCCGCACGCAGCCGCGTGGCTCGGTGCCGTCCCAAGTGAGGCTGGCTCCGCTTTGCCCCCCGACCGCATGCTGCAGATAGCCTTGCGGCGGCCTTGCCGGTCGCTCCACGCCGATGTGGCGCGCACGGGTACGGTTGTGGTGCTGCCGTCGACGCATACGGTGACCACCACGCCGCGCTTCCTCGAACCGGCAAACTTGGGTGCGCATCGCGCGCGAGGGCGTCGGTCCCGCAGCATTGGTTGGTTCGCACGTCCGCACCAACTGGATCGCATAATGTTGTCCAACATTTTGTAAGGGATCCGACGGAGATGATGGAACATCATGTGAGCATCACATAGCGAACGCGGCCTCCTTTGAGCCGCCCCTTGCAAGCCGCATGCCCTAGACGCCGTAGCACGCAGCCGGCCCAGACTTGGGTCTGCACTGGGACTGCCAAGCTTGGAACACTGGTAAAAAATGTGGGCATCAAGGACGTCGCCCTGCCCGGCTTGGGCGACGATGCAGGGGGACTCTTGCCCATCAGAATCCCATCAGAGCACGTTTGGGTCCTGGCGGCACGTTGACTCGGGACACGCCGAGGTTGGATTGAGGATGTCTTGCGCTTTTCGTCGTGCTCTCTCATCTTTCGCTGCAGCATACCAGTCGGTATAAGAGGGAATTGATGCGATGATATGCGATGCCAAACATGGCATGAACGTTCTTGGAACATCTTGGAACCACCCACTCCTCGACGTCGTAGTTCAGAGATGAGTGCCCCTGCGGTTGCCGATTCCCGCCACGACCGTAATCACACAACCCGCTCTGGCAATCCTGGCATGCCCATGCAGGCCTTGGCAATTTGTTTCAGTTAAACGCATATTTGACGTTTGCAAAGGGGGACGACACAAGACCAAAAATGCAAAGAAGTCGCCGTGCCTTGGTGACCATACCACACTTAAGATTGGTCGCGCGCTAAGTTTTGCGCGCTCCCGGAGCAGAGCGATGGGCACACGCCGCCCTTGGGAGACCTGGCGCGGGTTTGCCGGACCGAGCACGCCTCGACGTACAACTTCGAGTGACTGACCTATACTGAGCTTGACCCCTCGTCTCGAGCGCTGCTGCTGTCGCAAGGCGGCGATGCGGCGAGCTGCGCCTTCACGGCTTTCCCAACGAGTGCCGACACCCGAGTGCCGGACGAGGAGTTTCGTGTCATGCTGCTCCGCAGACTCCGCCTACCCTTCCCGCTCGCCCCGAAACGCTGCGCTTGCGGGGGGTTCTTGGATGCGTACGGCGACCACCGGTCGGCCTGCGCACAGGTGATCACAGGTGAGGTGCGAGTCTTAGCGCGGAGAGCTGGGCCCTTGGAGCGGGCAGCGGCTCGCATTTGCAGGGAGGCCGGTGCCCGTGTCGCATCGCATGTCGCCCTCCGCGACTTCAACCTCGACGTACCTGCCAGCGACGGTGGTCGCCAACGGCCCCCCCCTATGGCAGGGCGATTGCAGGGCGCCCAGGTCGCCGTGGACGCAACCGTCGTGAGCCCGGTCCGTCGGGATGGCCGGCCCCGCCCGCGGGCTGACCAACAACAGGGCTTCGCCATGGCACAGGCAGTCGACCGCAAATGCCGGACTTATCCCGAACTGAGGCATGCGCCGTGCTGCTTATTCGGCATCGAGGTCGGAGCCGGACTACACTCACCTTCCTCGCGAAAGCACGGGCCCGCCAAAGGGCGCGGTGGTGTGCGGCGGCAGCGCAACGAGCCATGATGCACCGCTGGACGGTGCTTGCATTGTCCGCCGCCTTGCGCGCGCGCGCGCATGCGTGCTCGGTGCTCGAACCGCCCATGGCGGGGCCTGGTGACCCAACCGACGGCTTTGAAGTCCCACTAGGGGAGCTCCTGGCGGGAATCAGCCGCCAGCGCCCAGTAGGCCCTGAGCGCGGCTCGGAGTTGTAGACGGTAGGAGACGGACAGACGCTGGATTTCTTGTGGTGAGACAGGTGCGAAAAAAACGTGAGTGCAGAGAAAGACACCCCGTACAATGCGAACTGGCCGACCGTCACCAGGAAACTTCATACAACAGCTGGATGTAAACGATTGTGCACAAGGATGCCACACTTTTCTTTGGTTCAAATCAAAGCCGTTTCCAGAACCAGACCACACTTGTCATGGTTGTTAGTTGTGAATAATATCAATGCTTTTGCCACGGTTTCTTGGGCGTCTATGGGCCTTCAATTCGTGGTAAAGGGCCTGGGGCACAACTGGTTCACCAGCGGAAAGCAGCAGTCGAGACGATTGCGCTTGGAGTTCCAACAGCGAGCTGGCCACAAAAAGTATCGTGGGCGGAGCCCAGTGGCCCGAGGTGGCAGCATGGCGAACGGGCTTGAAGCACAACTGTGTTTTGAACTTTGGGTCGTGGGTTGCTTCCGGGTTTTGCTGATCCCTGCCTGGCTGGACAGCCGCCGCCTGCTGAATGAGGAGCATGGTCGTTCGAGCTTTGCTCGACATTGGTCGGGATGTTGCGTGCCGTGGGCAAATGTAGGCAACACCCAAGCCGAGAGCCTACGTGAAGTTGCCGGCATCGAGTACATGCACGAAACCGCAGATGAACAGCATGCCCAGATGGCAATATTCCGCAGTTAAACACTGCCTGCTGACGCGCGCGCATGCCACAATCCAACAAGGTATGAATTCCTGCTTGGCTGCCGCGGCACCCGGTTTGATTTTTAGGGGGCTTTTACAGCGCGATTTCAGGGCACGCAACGTGAGTTGATTACGTTAGCCAGCATTGTGTGCTTGTAGGTTGTTTGTTGAAAACCTTGATTGGACTGCTGCTTGCGTGGTGCAGAGCCATGTTGCAGGTTTTAAAGCAGATGTCCAAGCGCAAGTCCTCGGACCAGCGTGTTTTCGCACTGCTGGGTGGCGGCCCCGCATCTCTGGGTGCCGCAGAAACGCTACGTCAGGAGCCAGACCTGGGCAGGTTGTATTTGCTTCAGCTTTGTAATATTTGGTGAATCATTAGTGTTCTTGGATATGCAATGAAAGAGTGATGCTTTTCTTTCAACAGAACCGCTCGGAGAATTTTGTAGGATCTGTAGCATTTTTCTAGAAGTGCGTGGATGTGTATATATACATATATATATATATATATATATTCATTTTCTGTCCATGTTCGGTTCGTGTGATGTGCGATCACTTCCAGCACCATAGCATCAATGGATTTAACTTTTAACTGATGGTACTTGTTATCGTAGTGGTTCATGTTGTTAGGACCAACATTGTAGTGACCATTATCAATGCATGTTCGTGCTCGTGTTCGTGTATCTACGAAATCACATCTGGAGGTGTGCACATGCCCGGATGTGCTTCACCTATGTGCGTGTGTGCGTGTGAAACGTGCGTATGTGCACATCTTGAAAACGGCAAAAGCCGACATCGACTGTTGCCAGCCCTGCAGACAGGAAGGCTTCACCGGTCGCATTGTCATGGTGACCCGCGAGCCGCATCTACCATATGATTCTTTGGCATAAATGTTCCCGCAGTGAGGCACAACTTTGCTCCAGTTGAGTGCCAGTTCACAATAGATTCTCAGCCCAGGACCGAGTACAGCTTTCCAAAGCGCTGGACAAGCCAGCAACCAAACCCGAGTTTACGACATTGGTTTTCTGGGCTCCAGGCTGTGCAAGAAGTCTGTGCAGCGCGAAGGTTGATGGCATCCGTGCAGGGGTTTGTCCGCTGTGCGTGGTGCTGATAAGGTAGAAAAGCTGCTGCTTCGACCAGAAAGTTTCTACAAGGACGGAGCGATCAAAGGTTGGAACCTGGAAAATGCATGGCCGATGTTTCGTCTGCAACCTTGATCTGAGACGTTGCGATAACCAATGCCAGGTCTTGCTTCCACATCATGGAATGAACGCTGTGCCAGGATTACGACATTGAGGTCGTGCGAAACGCTTCCGTTACCAAGCTGGACACCAAATCGCAGAACGTGCACTATACCAACGGCGATGCGCAAAAGGATCCGGTTTGCTTGCCAGCATTTAGGCGTACAAGCAGTGGAAACATCCAATTGCGTGTTTTGCTGCGCGCATGAAAGCCCCTCCCCATCGTGTGCAAGCAGGAAACGCTCCACTACGACAAAGTTCTGGTTGCCACAGGGGGTACCCCCAGGAAGCTCTTCGTACCTGGCTCCGACATGAAGAACATCTTCACGTTGAGGCTGCGTTTCTTCACATTGTTAGTGACCATGCCACATCCACGCACGTCATTCAGTCTCGTCGATCAGGACTCCCGAAGATGCGGCGAAGATCGCGCAGTTGGCCAAAAAGGGGCAGAAGATGATTGTGGTAGGCGAGCTTGTTTCACCGCACCAAGGAGTTCCAGAGCAACATTTGATAGATCATGCAAGCCATGACGCTTTAGACACGTTGTTGTCAAATGACGGGGTGACACAGAAAGTGCAGGAACGGTTCTGTGCGTGTGACATTTTTTTCGATATTGTATGATGTCCTGGTGTTGCAGCCGGAGGTTCGCACTAGCAGGAGGAGGCTTTTGCTCTGACAGATTGAAAGCAAGCTTACAATAACTCTCAACTGCTCCCGTGTATGGTCGTAATGTCAGTGGGTGGGGTTCCACGTTTCGAGGTGGCTCTTTCATCGGCATGGAGGTGGCTTCTTCCTTGGCCAAGAAAGGCTGCGATGTGGCAGTGATCGCAATGGAGTCGGTGCCCTTTGAACGCGTGTTGGGCAAGAGCCACGGCTGAAGGAGCGAATTTGAAATCTTCAGCGGTTTTGGCGCTATGATTTCGCAGTACCTGACCTTTAAGTTTTTTGGGTTCCTCTAGTTTTGCAGGATTCGGAAAGTTTAACCTTTCATTTCTGTGCCTTACTAGGGTAGCAAGGGTTTTAGCGGCTCCACAAGCACAGTGCAAGCAGTTGTCGAATCGGGACTTGTATAGTAGCCCCCCAAGCCCAAAACCCTAAACTCCGTTATAGAACTGCCCATAAAGCTCCCTTCGCGTGTCAGAACGTCTGCTGCGATCTTTCGTGGGCCCTAGATCGGATCGAAAACCCAACAACTGTTCAATTCGCCGGCGGGTTTCTCGCCATAAGAACAGGAGAGCTGTGGACTCGAAACCCTGAGCTCTACCACAGACCGTACATAAAAGCTTGGACTCCTAGACCTTAAATCCTAAACCCGAACCTTAAAAACACCCTGCAACCTTAAACCCAAGACCTTTCTTTAAACCCTAAGGAAAGTCGGTGCATCTTTCGCCCGAAAGCTCCAGAAGGAAGGGGTGGAGTGGCAGCTTGGCATCCATGGTTTCCTACACATGAACAGGCCTGTGTCCAGGTCTTAGGGCTTCCTTCCGTTCAGGGCACTTTGTAAGCAAGGTTTAGGGCTTAAAGTTTAGGGCTAATATGGGTTGAGACTCCGTGGGCTCCTATTTCAGGTGACTAGGTCCCCCATGAGCCGCCCCCGAATCGAAGGTTCGGCACGTCGCAAGTTCGCCTCTTCCGTGGCAACGAAGCTGTCAACGGTGTGGAGCTCGAAGATGGAGAGGCTGGGGTTTCTTACCTTTGGTTAGTAGGGAATGAAGGAATGGGTACTATTATACTATATATTACTATCATTCCTTCATTCCCTACTAACCAAAGGTAGGGTTTGGGGTTCCCGGAGACTCTAAGGAATGTACCATCAGTTATAGTAGGAGCACTAAGATGAGAAAAGGAGATATCGCAGTCTGTAGGTTTAGGGTTTCTGGCGGAAGAGTGGCAAACTACCAGGCGTCCTGCGGCAAAAGGATTGAGGATGTTCACGTGCTGCAATCTTCTACATGAATCTTTTGGCTTTTGGGCTTGCGCCTGGTTTCTCGACTTTTTGTGACAGTGGAGTCGTAGGGCATGTTAGAAAGTCTTCGCGTCCATGCTTTTGTCGACTGAAGCTCCGATGCTATGCGGTATCAGCGGGGTTTGGCCGTAGATGGCCGTCTCCAAATCCGAGTTTTCAGCTCATTGAACAAGCACCCCAAGCAGCGCCGCCGAGTACTGGCGTGAATTTGTGGTGAAGGATGTCCAAGGCCCTAGCATCGCACGAGTCCACAAGTGCACCAGTCTTCCCAGCTGACATGTGCCTGGAGCTTGCCGCTCCTTAAACTGTTAGCTCAAGCATCTATAACCTGAGTCCTAAACCCTAAGCCCTTTATGCACCTGGCAAGTCCGATTTGTGAGAGTGTACCCTTTGCCCACCTGTGAGCGTTGCAACCTCCAAACCCTACGCTTTCTTCAGGTGCTTCCCGCCGATGCGGTGGTGGCTTTGTCATATTTCGGTAACATTTTACATGTATATGGGTATTTAAACCCACAATAAGGGATAAAACAGGTAGATTTCTAGTACTATCTCAACCATGAGATTGTTTAAAGTGTAGACTATACTCCGTATGTTTCACTTTTTCGACTTTTTCGATGCTAGGATACACGATTTTATGTCTTGATTCGGTTTCATTGGCCAGGCTTCTGTGCTCAGACTTTTCGTCTGCACGTAGGAAAAAGCCCTAAACCCTAAACCCTAAAACCGTGAGCCAGGTAGTGGGTGCCGGCGTGTTACCGAACACCCGCTTCATCGAGGGCCTGTCGCTGGACCGCTTGGCTCATATTTCGGGAGTTCCCTGAGACCCCGATCTCCCTTAGAAAAGAGGGTTCCTGAAAGTAGAGTAGGATCCCTAATACTCCAATATCCCCTATTTCGGGAGTTCCCTGAGACCCCAATGAAAGGTTCGTGAAACTATAGTAGGATCGCGGTAGCTGTCCTTAAAGGGATCTATAAGGGCTCTATAAGGGAATTAAGACGTATACCCTAAGTTATAGCAGAATCCCTAATGTGATTTGAAGTAAGCTTGTGAATAAAGGGATATTGGAGCCTTTGGGTTCCCCAGGATAGGGCACGAGGAGACATCTACATACACCGAATATTCTTCAGAATCTGTAGAAGCCAGAACACTTCCCGCCACTGTGCTGGGTTCCTTCATATAGCATACTCGTACTATAGCATACCCCAAAACCTTTTTCTAGTCATTGAGGCGCCGAAATTTCCTGTGACAGTCCCTCGTGTCGACTGTCACGATCGTTTTTTTGCTGCTTAGGATCAGGATTTTAGGGGGGCCTCGGGGCCCCGGAAGGTCTGCAGGAGAAGATCCACCGACCTGGGCCCGAACTAGGGCATGCTGCAGCTTCGTTGGGATGGTTTTTATAGGTAGGGTAGTAGCAGGGACATAGGTGCTTCAATCCGAGCGCGAGACAGATTTTATGACCACGCTTTATTAAAACTTCGTCATTAAAGTACTGTGCTCGCCAAGGCCCGTCATCCTTCAAGTTGTCAGTCATGGCACTAAACCCTAAACCCTAAACCCAAAACCCTAAACCCAAAACCCTAAACCCTAAACCGACGGCTTCCCGGGGTGACTGTGCAACTTGCCCGTCTCTGCAGTCCTTGCCGTCCGACAGGACAAAAACGGAGCCATAGTGGTGAACCCGCTGTTGCAGGCCTGTGTGTGTGACTGTGGTTCATGTCAGCTTCCGCCACAGGGCCCGAAGCAATAAAGAAGCATCCGTATAGTACGGCTCGAAGGCGCAGGGCAGTGGGCTTGAAGTTTGCTTAAAAACCCTCAGACAATTCATGGTTACACGATACTCAGCCTTCATTCCTACCTGGACGTTGCGGAACCGGCCTCTTCAGGGCCCTGCTGTATTCTGCATATGGGTAGTTGTCAATATTATGATCCCTTTTTGGGTACCCTAAATATTCGGTACCGTGTTATGATAAGGACCCGAATTTTGACAACTACCCATATGCTTCTTTGGCAGCTCGTGTATGCCGACACAGGAAGGCATCGAAAGCGTCCAGGCAAAGCTTAAGATTGCTTTGAACTCGATGACTGTGGGATTCAGCTTCCCGCAACACTGAGCGTAGAAGGAGGATCTACGCCTTTCGAGTCCTTGCTGGCCTTGAGGAAATGAGCCTTCCCGTTCCCTGTTTGATCTTCGTCTTTTTCCAATACGAAGAAGAAGAAAACATAACCTCCGATTTTGTAGGGATCCCTACTAATAAGATCTTGCAAGATGCAGGTGATGGTAGTTTAAGCTAGACTCGCACTCTAGAGGCTTTAATAATCAGAGTAGGGTTTTGGGGCTCCTTACTAGACTCGTAGCACTAAACCCTTATAGTTAGTAGCCCCTATAGTAACCCTTAAAGACACCTTTGAAGGGAACCCTTGAAAGGAACCCTATTCTGCTGCGAGCCAGGCAGAAGCTTGCGACAACCTCTTTGCAGCTGGTGATGTGTGCGCCTATCCTGCCATTCGCACTGGGCAGCGGGTGCGTATCTGAATCCGCAGACCAGGGCAAGTAGGCTTGAAGCAAAAGGGCCCAGGGTCCAGGGTCCAGGGTTTACGGTTAAGGTACCAGGGCAAACGGGGCCTCTAGCAAACCTAAAAACCCCAAGCCCTTAACATTAAGCCTTCGACCAAAACCTAAACGTCAGTAGCTTTGGGAGTTCAGGCTTTTTTTGAATCTCGGATTTCGGTAGATGCGACGAGCTAAGCCTCTGAAAGCTGGGGACCGGGGTTTGGGGCTTTGGGGTTAGAGTTTTAGGGTTTGATTTCAGTCCGGCGAAGACAGGGAGTGAGAGAGGGTCTGGGGTTTGAGATAGTGGGGATCTACCCGAACGCAGGAAGCGATAGCCCCGGCCCTCTTTTGGGTTCCACCCGAGGCATTGAGCACTGGGACGTCGCGATGCAGCAGGGCCGTGTGGCCGCGCAGAACATGCTCCGGGGCCACTCTTTACATTTTTTCGGTTTTGGTATCGTATAGTTAAGGTTTAGGGTTTAAAGTAATACTTTAAACCCTACACCACAAACGCCTCAAAAGCGATGCGTTCCACAAACAAAAAAGCCTTCAAAAGCAGCAGCCTCCAAGAGCAACTCAGGCTCGGGAAGTTCCAGCCCTTCACGACGACGCCCTTCTTTTGGTCAGGCCAAAGCCCTGATTGGGTTTGAGGGTTTAGGGTTTAGGGGTGTCTGGGGTACTAGAGTCTAGGCTATTTGGGGATTTAGGGTACGAGGGCTTCTTGTTAGGGCTTAGTGTAGTGTTTAGGATACTAGGGTCTAGGCTATTTAGGGATTCAGGCTACGAGGGTTGAGGGTCAGGGTTTAGGGTTGGGGATGAAGTTTGGTGTTTAGGGTACTAGGGTTTAGGGTTGGGGATTTAGGGTACGAGGGTTTAGGGTTAGGCTTTAGGGTTGGGGATTTAGGGTACGAGGGTTCAAGTTTTAAGGTTTGGGTTTGTTTCTTCGAGGGTTTAGGAGGCTCCTCAGCACTGCTTAGGGGGCTTAGTCGAGGAGTCATGAGATCGAGGTCGCGTTGGTTCAGGTGAGCGCTTGGGAGGAAGGCCACTGAACATGAACTAGTTGTGGTCCAGGTTGAGACTAGTCGAACAAGAATTGGTAGTAGCTAAACCCTAGGAACCCCAAAAGAGTTCTCTAGATCCCTATTGTAGACGGTAGGATCCTGTTACTAAGGATGCCTCAGCAAGGTGCCTCGAACTTGAATAAACGCTTAACTAGAGAAAGCGAAAGATACGAGGCTTGTCTTCTCCAGCCTAAGCCCTAGACCCGAATCCTTACTGTAAAATCTAAGCACTAGACGCAACCCTAAACCCTAAACCTTAAACCCAAACCCCTACAGTAAAAACTAAACCCTAAACCCTAAACCCTAAGCCCAAAACCCTACAGTAAAAACTAACCCTAAACCCTAAACCCTAAGCCCAAATCCTTACAGTAATAAACTCAACCCTAGACGCCAGGGCTCTTCGGCAACCTGAACCTGCGATTCGTGGGACATGCGCCCGAAGCCTTGGACCGCGTCATCATCGAAGGCATGGGTTGTCGACATTAGGGTTTAGTTTTGGGTTTAGAGTTTAGGGTTTAGGGTTTAAGGTTTAGGGTTTAGGGTTTAGGGTTTAGGGTTTAAGGTTTAGGGTTTAGGGTTTAGGGTTTAGGGTTTAGGGTTTAAGGTTTTGGGTTTAGAGTTTAGGGTTTAGGGTTTAAGGTTTAGGGTTTAGGGTTTAGGGTTTAAGGTTTTGGGTTTAGAGTTTAGGGTTTAGGGTTTAGAGCTCAGGGTTTAGAGTGTAGGGCTTAGAGTTTAGGGTTCAGAGATTAGGGAGAATTTAGGGTTTAGAGCTTCGTGATATGTACGATGCAAAAGAGATATGTAGTTTGCGTTGTTGTGCTTCGCCCACGAGAAATCCTTAACTCAAGCTACAGCCCGAGGTGATGTAAGCAACATGGAGTTCATCTCATACTACACGGAGGACGACGAGATCCGAGCGGTGGCCACGGTCAACAAGGACGGTGCTTGCGTAGCTTCGGCCTGCAAGACTTTTGCGAGCGCCTTTCGTCAACCTGACTACTTGTAGCGACTACTTGCAGGATCTTAGGGAGGTAGGGGTTAGGGTTAAGGGTTCACTGTTTGGGTGGAGGGTTTAAGTTTGGGATGTTTATTTTTGCCAGTGCTTTGAGAAACTCAAGGCTGCGAACTCGAAAAGAGCATCTCTCCAAAACCGCGTGCATGTGCAGGGAGCTCCAGTCTGAGGTTGCATTGGCCTCAACCCTAATTCTGAACCTAAAATTCAAGACGTCAGCTCTGAATGTAACTTCCAAACCATAAACCCTAAACCCCCAAATCTAAATCCGAAACCCTCCTGTAAAGCGTTCTACGAGAGTGCTTTTAGAGGGTTCTATAGTGTCATTCCCTCACCCAGCGCACTAGACTAAATCCACGAAACCCAAACTGCAAATTTTCATTGATGCAAGCCGTCTCCAGGACCCGGTGGCTGTCGCCTGTGCAGGGCTGAGAAAGTTCGACGGTTCGGTTGACGTTTCAGGGTTGGGGATTTAGGGGTTTAGGGTCTGGGAATTTGGGTTTAAGGTTTCACATGGAATGGAGGGGCTTCCGCTGGTTTTCGAGTTTGAGATATCCTTGCCAAGTTCTTGAGGATGACCGGCTTTTAATCTTTGCTATTGAAGAAGAGGTGGCCAAAGTAATCTACCTACTGCACTGCATGTGCCATGAGAGTGCATGCACGCTTGCTGAAGTCACATATCTAGCACATGTACCTACCTAGGCGCGCAGCCAAGTTTGTAAGTCACACATCTCATTTTTTTGGCGACGTGCTCGCACACAACTGGTTCCTGCACCCGTGCCAGTTCCTCCTTGTTCGTGGATTTGGGTATGTATTTACGTAAATGCCAAGCAAATCGCCCCATATTCCGGCGGCACTTCTTCCATAGGGCTGAAACCTGCCAGCAATCCCGGCAACCTTCATATTCTTGCGCAGCCCTTCGTATATCTCGCCTGGCGAAGGACTTGAGAAAGAAGGCCCGAGCACGCGGGAACACTGAACCTTATAAACCATGAGTTTAAGAAACTTTGTCATAGTTGGGTAACATTTTGCATTTTATGGGTGCTTGAACCCAATAAGCAATAAAACCATACATTTGTCAACCTATCCCAACAATGAACTAGGAAACCTAAAGCCAAACTTTGGAGTCCTAAGCCCCAACCCCGAACCGATAGGCCTCCAAAGAACCCCACAAACGCCCAAAATACTCGAGTACCTCGTAGGACCGGTAAATTATTTCCGAAGCCCTAAACCCCAAACCCGGAAAAGCCTAGGTGCCGAGCTCATGCGGCGGGGGCAGATGCCTCGTGTGGCGGAGCTCATGCTCGGCACTTCGGACGGATTTGTTAAAGCATTTGTCTTTTCACAAACCTTTTCGTCTAGTGTCGCGAGTCTGCTCAATATTCTTGCTTTTGTCCTTCATTCTTAAACAATGTTGTTCGTTCCTAGACTTTTATACTGATATTTTTCATCGGTCATTATTGCTATGAGCATTATTAGTTATTAGCTAGCATTTGGTAGTTTTGTTATTCCTGTTGCATGTGTCCGTGTTCTTGTTATATATCGTATTAATCAAGCGATTTTAGTTTTGTTTTCAGTAATTATTATTATTAATATTATTCTTCTTCCTAGTGTTGTAGTATGATGAACATTATGATTGCTGTGAGCATTGGTTTCTATAGTGTTACCATTGTTGATATTGTCATTAGTGTAATTCTTTTGTTGCCAGTTTTTTTACTGTTTCTATTGCTCGTGTTAGTACTATTCTTCATATTGATATAAGTATAAGCGTTAGAACTCTTATTGTTATTGCTGTTTTTTAATGGTGATGCTACCAGTGACACTGCTACCAGTACTACTGCTACCGCCGCTACGGTTTCCGTTGCTACTGCTTCATACCGGATTCTAGAGATGACTATATCTCCGACGACGACTACTACTTTAAGCGGGTATACTCAATGCCTGTATACAGCAGGTTTCCGTTGTTGTGCTTTTTGATACTACATGGCCTTGATGAGTATATTCATGGCTTCGTTGAAAGCATTGTATAGGTTGGGCCTGGGCTTTAGGGCTTAAAAATCTGGCAGTTTCTGGGTATAGGGTTTGCTGGTTGGGTGGTGCAGTGCAAAGGGTCACATCCATTTGTGCAGACTTTGGGTATGAGTATTGCTAGCCGGAAGCCTTTGTACCTCAAAACGCCGGAAAACCTAAATCCAAACTCAAAAGCTCTACAACTCATCAGTCTTACATCTTGTTGTCTAATTCGGGGATTCCCAACATCCTCAACTGTGCACCCTCAGAATTTTAAAGACCTCGTTTTATATCAAACCTTACTTTCTTCTTGGGGGTGCCTAATACGCCCAAAATGCTCAACCCTAAAATCCTAAACCAAACTCTGCATCTTACAACACGCTTAGACCTTGAGAGCGTGCGCCCGAAACAGCCAGACTTCAACGGCCGTTACACATCAATCACTAAGTCAACCTGGCTACACGTCAGGTTGATGAACGGGTTTGGAAATTTTTTGATGAGCCCTTATAATCGCTACAAACATCATGCGAGGTACGGTCAATGCCGAAGTGATCCTCCAGCGCCTGCGGAATCTTAGCGGCTGAGCTCCACACCTGGGGTTTTGCGTTCAGCGGTTTACAGTTCAAGGTTCGGAATTTGTCAGGGTGATTATAATACTTTAAGGGCTGTACACGAGTTCAGGGTCTGGGGCTTCGGGTTTTAGTGGTTTGAATTTAGGCATGCCTGATTGCAATCTGCAGGCCCGAATTGGATGTTCCATGCTTGTCCTCAGAGGTTCAGGTTTTCTTCCTTGTATATATTGTGTTCATCTTAGAAGTTGATATTAGAGTATACAGTAGTATACAGTATTGTATCAGTGTACATATTCTAGTGTAAAGCTTTGTAAGCTATAGGGGGCAGATTTTGGTTGTGGGGGTTTCCCCTCCCACCCGCACGTTAAGGTCAGAGCAGGGTTCGGGGTTTTGTGGTAAAT
Source organism: Symbiodinium sp. CCMP2592 (assembly GCA_905221615.1). Classification (NCBI taxonomy): domain Eukaryota; class Dinophyceae; order Suessiales; family Symbiodiniaceae; genus Symbiodinium; species Symbiodinium sp. CCMP2592. Next base: position 447,164 of record CAJNDT010005906.1, on the reverse strand, counting down.
GAGCCTTGCGGGCTGGGGCCCTTAGTCAGGTCTATGAGGGTATATGGTTTAGAGGTTAAAGACCATGAGGGGACGAGTTTAGGTATAACCTTCCGGGTTCAACGCTCGGATTTTGCCCATGTCCCGACCGGCGAATTTGACGTAGAAATTTCCTCTTACCGGCTTGATGCCCGACAAGTGCCACATGGCCAAGTGTCTGTAGTTCACGTACTCAGCATTGATTGGTTGCAGGGGTTGTCGCAGACGTCGTTGGCATCGTCGTTGTCACGCATCACCAGCACGGCCACCACCACAGCTGCAACCGGAATTCTCTCACAATTTGGGCGACAAAGTTAAGTGCTCGTTGTGCAAATCCTGTCGTTGTGGCTTTTTGTGCTGTGCATGGAGATTTACGTACTGGTGAACTGCTGCTGACTCTTTGTTATTGCCTATATAATCATCACGACCAGAACGCCTGCCCAAAAAAATCGCACGAGGCCTGGAGTTCTGGATGATCCATGACACAACTAACAAAGGGCAATTCTCCCCCCCCAAAGAGAGCTGAATTTCAATGACATCGCGGGCCACTTACTACATGTTTCAGAGAGCAACATCACAAAACCCTAAACCCCTAAACGGCCCTAAACCCTAAACCCTAAGCCCTAAACCCTAAACGGCCCTAAACCCTTAAACCCCTAAACCCTAAACCCTTAGACCCCAATTCCTCGGCTCAGGCAAGGCACCAGCCCGAGCCTGACCAGAAACACTCCGATGCCTCCGGCTTGACTGCGATGGCAAGCGAAAAAGAGCTTGTGTTGTAATGTAGGGGTCTTATTAGAATGGGGTTTTGGGGGATCCTTAGTAGAAATATATAGCATACAGATCCCCCAAAACTCTATTCTAGTTATTAAGGCCCCTACATTAACCCTACCCTAAACCCTGTCTTTAGGGCTGTGTCCTGGGGTCTCAGGGTGTTGAGGGCTTAGGCGTGAGGGTTTGGGTGATAGGATTCAGGGCTTGAGGACTCTTAGGATTTTGTTCGCGCAAGCTCAGTGTAAAGCCCTCAATAGAAAGACAGATCCATTTTTTCTGGTTCAAGTTTTAGAAGGGCTTCTTTCTATATAGCAGCCCTTCAATTTCTATGTTCAGATCTCTCCAAGTTACCGAATAGGGCCTGTTTCCAGGATCTACTATAGGGGCCTAAATCACCTATACTATTTTGAGGGTTCCTTTTCATATTTATAGTATACAAGGCCCCCAAAACCCTATTCTAATTATTAAGGCCCCTGTACTAACTAGTAGCTCTGAACCTTTTTACAAAGCCACATCACGCTTATCAGGAGGATCTTGGGTCTTAGTAAGTACAGTTTTAAGCGCTTAACTGGAGTATTAATTGCGGCTTGAATTAATCATAAGTATAGTTACCTACTTCATAACCCTAGTTACTAAGTCCCATGAGCCTTTAAGTAAGTCACCCTTACAACCCCTTGTGCAACCCTTCGGCTTGCCAGTGCTGCATTCGGAAAGCACATCCCGACTGCCGCCAAGGGCCGCAAGCAAGCCACGACCGCCGCGCAAGGAGCACTTGTCTTGTACAAGGGTTTGACGTTTAGGGGCTTTAGGGCTCCTTTAAAGGACTGTTATATTAGATGCTACAAAGGAGTTTCCGAAAATTCGGGGTACCTTATTTGGGGGTCCTTACAATAAGGATCCCACTTTTTAGGGCAATATAAGGGTCGTCTATTTTCGGAAAGTACCATATTAGTTACCATAATCCTTAACCCTTTGCGCCGAACCAGAACCACAGGGTTTAGATCAACAAGGCTTATATGAAAGGAACCCAAAATCTCATTTTTGTATGTGGTTGGCTTTATTTGTGTTTAAAAGTGTTTTTTTGTATTTAAAAGTATTGTTTTGTATTTAAAAGTTTTTTAAATAGGTTTTTTTGTGTTTTACAGTTGTTAAAATTCTTTTATTTTATTTTTGGTGTAAAAAATACATGTTTGTGAATTTTGTTTCTGAGTGAGTCAATTGGCTTCCTGTTGTTCTACCTGGTTTCCTGCTGCTGTATGTCTACAAAATTGTTGTTTATTTGTTGTTGAAGTTAATAATTTTTAATATTTAATCTTTTTAAATAGTTTTGGGTTGTGATTGAACAAAGAAGGGAGGCCGTAGTGACATGTTGACTTGCCTTGAGATCTTGCCCTTACCCACGCGGATCGACTGCCCTTCTCGGTTCGTGGGCACCGTTGGCCGGGTGTCAGGTGTTGAGTCGATGGTACCTGGACCGCCTTGGGGCCAACGTGCCAGGGCAGTGGCATATGACACCCGGGCACATGGGCTAAAGTGCCGGGTGGGGTGGTCCAGTGGTTGTGGCTTGATCTGTTCTCCCAACCAGGAGGGGAGGCCATCCATGCTTGTCACGTTAGTTAGGGAGCCTTGCGACTTGGATCGACAGAGGCAGAGTGCCACCTTACCCACACGGATCGACTGCCCATCTCGGTTCGTGGACACCGTTGGCCGGGTGTCAGGTGTTGTCGATGGTACCTGGACCGCCTTGGGGCCAACGTGCCAGGGCAGTGGCATATGACACCCGGGCACATGGGCTAAAGTGCTGGGTGGGGTGGTCCAGTGGTTGTGGCTTTTTTATTTTTCTCCCAACCAGGAGGGGAGGCCATCCATGCTTGTCACGTTAGTTAGGGAGCCTTGCGACTTGGATCGACAGAGGCAGAGTGCCAGTCGAGCCTCTCGAGGTTGCCTTACTTAAGTCCCTGCCCCATCGGGGTTGCTCCCCACACCGTTGGCCAGGTCTAAGTGTTCGGTTTGAATCCAAGCCTAGTGAACGCCTTCTCTTCCATTTCCTTCTCTCCCATCGGTCTTCATCGGCTTCCAGCCCATCGAGAAGTGGATGCCAACTGCTGGGATCTCAGCATCAGCTTGCTTCAGCTACTTCCATTATTATGGTACAGTCCTGGCACCGAGGCTCATGACGAGGATCCTGAGGACATGCTGCCATCGCAGAGGACAAGCTGCCTTGCATAGTCAGTGAGCGTGTCATGTATCGCAACTTGCCGCTGCAGCAGTTGTGCTCGCTGTTGCCCTGCGTAATCTACTATAGTCGTGTTACAGCTGCTCTGTCTCAAGTCTAAGTCGTAGTAGGCCCCCCTGCAAGCCGGCAGATGTCGTCGACGTCGTGGAGTGACAGTGAGTCTGTGGGCTCGGACTGGGTTCTGGTTGACGATGAGGGTGCAAGCACTGCGGGCTCGGTCGCGGACAGTTTTGACGACGATGATTCTGTGATTCCGTTCGACACGATGCTAGAGGAGTGCTTTACGACATTCTGGATGTTTCTGAATTCTCAAGAGCGTGGGCAAGTCTTGCAAGTAGGCTGGTCTGTCAATGAGCAGATCATGTTCACACTCTTTCCGAGACTTCGGCGGGATTTTCGGCAAGGCAGAGTGCCAGGAATTTTATATTACAATGTGTCAGACGAATTTCTGGCGTCACTGATTCAATGATTTGTCGTGTTTGTACAGCCTCCGAGACCGTATTACGGATGTTGGGGAAGGCAGAGTGCCGGGTTTGCGTGTGTTTAGAGGATTTTGAATTCGACGATCTCGCCAGCAGAGCTAGACTGTCCGATTTGAGACCTCAGCGGTAGTGTGCGCAACTTGGATTCAAAACGGTTACCCAGCATGACATGCTGACTACACAGTGCCGGGTGGCAGTGATGTCCTCAGGACCCTGCTGTCTCCGAGGCTGGCTGCCTGCCTGCCTGCCTGCATAGTCTGTCAGTGAGTTGCCTTGCACCATACATGATCGACATCTGTCTGCCGGCCAGGGAATCAAGTGATTCATTCATACTGATGTAACAGTAGTAACACAATGTTACATATCATTGATTAATGTACTGTATAGTGATGCATTAGTCACTGTTAATGTTTTAATCTTTGGACAATTGAAGTGTGCTCGATGAAAGCAGTGATCCCGACGACCTGCTCTGTCTCTAGTCTAAGTCGTAGTAGGCCTCCCTGCAAGCCGGCAGATGTGGTCGATGTCGTGGAGTGACAGTGAGTCTCTGGGCTCGGACTGGGTTCTGGTTGACGATGAGGGTGCAAGCACTGCGGGCTCGGTCGCGGACAGTTTTGACGACGATGATTCTGTGATTCCGTTCGACACGATGCTAGAGGAGTGCTTTACGACATTGTGGATGTTTCTGAATTCTCAAGAGCGTGGGCAAGTCTTGCAAGTAGCCTGGTATGTTAATGAGCAGACCAGATTTGTGCGGGATTGCAGGCAAGGCAGAGTGCCAGGAATTTTACATTACAATGTGTCAGACGAATTTGTGTCGTCACTGAATCAATGATTTGTCGTGTTTGTACAGCCTCCGAGACCGTATTACGGATGTTGGGGAAGGCAGAGTGCCGGGTTTGCGTGTGCTTAGAGGATTTTGAATTCGACGATCTCGCCAGCAGAGCTAGACTGTCCGATTTGAGACCTCAGCGGTAGTGTGCGCAACTTGGATTCAAAAGGTTACCCAGCATGACATGCTGACTACACAGTGCCGGGTGGCAGTGATGTCCTCAGGACCCTGCTGTCTCCGAGGCTGGCTGCCTGCCTGCCTGCCTGCATAGTCTGTCAGTGAGTTGCCTTGCACCATACATGATCGACATCTGCCGGCCAGATAATCAATCAAGTGATTCATTCATACTGATGTAACAGTAGTAACACAATGTTACATATCATTGGTTAATGTACTGTATAGTGATGCATTAGTCACTGTTAATGTTTTAATCGTTGGACAATTGTGTGCTCGATGAAAGCAGTGATGCCGACGACCGTTTCAAGGTGCTCAGGGAGTTCCGAGGCAGAGTGCCAGAGTTCTGCTGCTGACCATCATCAGGCCAATCACATTGACCTTGGCAGTGATTACTGGAACGAAGCCGTGCAACAACTTCGGTGGAATTGTTTACACTGTGGCAGATCAGCTGCCGACTATACCACCGGGCTCCGAAAGATCCAAAGGGCTGCACAATTGGATCAACGAATCAAATTGGCAGTTGAGGCCATCTCAGATTTCGGAGATATGGATATGAAGTTGTACAAAGCATGGACCGGCCAGACAGATGTGCTGCCTGGGTCGATCCCGCCACCTCGGCCATGCCAGCATGATGTCGAGACGTGGCCCATGGATGATGTTTTGATTTACGACCATCCCCAGTGGCAACTGTTTGTTGGCAGTATTGGTTGCCCGATCCGATATGACCAGCTCCGGGTCAAGCCTGACATTGTCATCTCTATGAATGCAGATGACAGACCTCGGAATTTTGAGCCATGGGACTGGTATCAGTATTTGGCGAATTGTGGACCGTTTGGCACTGCACATCTTCGGTATGGTGGCTGGGATCAAACACATGCCAATGACTTTGATGCTGAACAAAGAAGTCATGAGTTCAAGAGCATTTGGCGCCGCCTCATTTCAGATTTCAGAAAGATTATGATGTGCTGGCAGCGCTCAGAAGAGGAGTTCAGCCAGAGTCAAAGGCAGAGTGCCATCAAGGGCAAAATGATGGGCAAGGCCAATGGCGGCAGGGGCAAGGGCAAGACAATCAGCAAGGGCTACAGCGGCCTCTAACAGGTTTCCAATCATATGCAAAGCCAGAAGGCATCGACGAAGGGCTCATTTGGCTATGGCTGCTCCTATGACAAGGGCTTCAGCAAGGGAAGTGACATGGGCAGCCTGTTCGGAAGAGCCGCTGATGGAAGGCAGAGTGCCGATGGAAGGCAGAGTGCCTTGAAGGTGGCCGATGAGACATTCCCTGGTGAGCTCGGTAATGCTCTTGCTTTGTTGGAGGCGATGAAGCTTCAGGGAGGTGGTCGGAAGCGTGGAGGCAAGAGGAGGCCAATTCGTGTGCTTGTCCATTGCTACGGTGGCATTAACAGGACCTGTGCTGCTTATTGTGTCCTAGTCATGGCCTTTGCCTCGATGACCATGGAACAAGCCATTGTCAGGTGGATAAAAAACCGAGCCTACTATGCTCCATTCCGGGATCGTGAGTACATGATTGAAGCACTGCTGGAAATGCAGGATGAGCTGCACACGTACAGTTGATCATCGACACTGAACCCGAAGTCCATGGTCAAACAGTTCTGCTCCAATGAATGATTCTGAGCCGTCGAAATTTGTGTCCCGACACTGGCCCAGCCAGAGAGTCCTGGACCCGACACTGGACTGCTGGCTGGAAGTGAAACACAGTCCTTACCTTGATAAGGCTAATAGTTACATTCCCACTTTCAGCTGGCAGTCACAGCTTAATTCGTGCTTTTAAACCTGGCTGCCGGTGTTACTGACTGAGCTTAAAAAGAAAGTGAGATCATGCCCGTCTCGGTTGTGGAAACTGTCAGTTCCTTTGTCGGTTGTGCCGACATGGTGATCAGGGCCGCTGGGGCGATTGGATGAGCGAATCCAGCCGGCGACTCAGTGGGTGCAAGTGTGACTTTAACAGTCAGTCTCCGGTGATTGTAATGAGTGCTCATTTTTGCCTACTTGTGCTGTTGCAGCAGTCTGGGTTCCGGTGTAAGGCAGAGTGCCCTTGTCCCAATTGTGCAGTGGGCAAGTCATTATCCGCCATGGAAAACACGGGCGCAGTTCGCCAGCGCACTCAGCTGCAAGAGTTTTCAAGTTGGCAGATGGCCAACTCGAGCAACGCCGGTCAATCCCAAAGAACAAGTCAGGTCGGGAAGGGAGGAAGTGCGATCGGGAAGGGAGGAGGAAAGCCAGGGCCAGGGCAGAGTGCCACTGCGAGCAAGGGCGATCTTGGCAAGGGCAAGGGAAAGAAGGGCAAAATCCCGATGCAAGACCCCAACCAGATCCTTTACACATACTTCATGTGCGTGGAGGACGCTTGGCAGGCAGTGGGCAGTGTATGTGATGATAATCATAGCATGTGTTGATTGTGAGTGTTTCTTACTGCTTGACTGGATGTCTCCCTGCAGGTTCGCTTTCAATTCTTCAAAGCGAACGGCATCGCCGCTTGGGCGCAACCCGGTGCCACGCAGGATAACACTCACAAAGGTCATCCGCACTGGTCCTTGCGCCCCACGGCCCAGGCGGCCCTTGAACGCTACCAATGGTGGCCAAAGTGCATTAGATGGCCACTCAGATTCAAGCAATGCTTCGACGCTACATTTATTTATTATCTTATACCTACGGATCTTAATACTGACTAGAATCAAGTAGCAACTTCAACATGATCTCAGTTCAGGATCGATCAACACGCACCGCCAGCTTACCTGAAGCTGGAACTCACCGGTGCAGGCATGCAAGTGATGATGGACAAAAGATGGCTCTATGCCTGTAATGAGGGCTGGGCGCGGGGGGTTGAGAATTTGACGCTGTGGGACGGGGAAGTCACCGAAGGTGACCAAATCTTGTGGACCACGACCATGGTGAGATTCGGTTACGACGAAGATGATCCGGAGGCCTGGAATGAAGAGCGTGTGGAAGATGAGGATGATTACAACGACTTCGAAGAAAGGCCTGCTCCCATGGAAGACGGCGGAGAATTCATTGAAGTCGTCCACTTGCCGTGTCCGTGAGAAAAAAGGGCAGAGTGCCTTAAAAGGCAGAGTGCCAAAGGCAGAGTGCCCACCATTGGACCATTCAGTGAGTGGGTTGGCCCAAATTCCAATATCAATTTAATTTTCAGGCCAGGACAGTGACGAAGGCAGAGTGCCAGGAAGGCAGAGTGCCAGGTGGGTCAGGCTTCGTCGACTGACTCTTCTCAAGTTTTTCAGTGCCGATGTCTGCTCATGTGGACTTCTGCCTGCCTTTCGCACAGCAACAGGTTATTTGTTTGTGGTGCAGGCAAACCAACAAGTCATGATCAAAGTTGTGAGTGTTTTGGAGAAGGCCTCGTCGCTGTCAGAGTAGTGCCTCCAGAAGAGCATTGCTTGCTGCAGAAGCAAAACTGTGAGTGCTGAGACTTCTGAAGACCGAGCACTTCTGAGTTCTGTTGGATGTGTTGGGTTTGCGACTGTGCTGAGAGAGTCTGAGTATGAATGAAAGTGACCATGCAAGGTTTGGCCGTCAGCTGGCGTCTCCAGACCCCAGGATTGCTGGTCATCGGTGCTGTTCTTAGCTTCCGATCATGCTGCTTCTGCGTTGCCAAATTCAACTTAGCATTCTCGGGCTTCTGAAGTGTCATGTCATGATTGTTTTGCCTATGGCTTATGATGGTTGCTCAGGTTTCAAATGCTGCTGCAGTGGTCCTTGAATCATGGCATATGGCAGATTTGAATATCAACACAGCCCTTGAATTAGGTTTCATTCGTGTGCTAAGCTCCCGATCATGCTGAGTCTGTCTGGCCCCTCAATTAAGTTAAACTCCGTGTAGCTGCTGCTTCAATAAAAGTGTCATGTCATGATTATTCTGTCGATGGAGTTGCTCAAAGTGAAGTGAGTCGTGGTCCTTGAATGATGGCATATGCATGATATTTAATGTCAATGTGAGCATAATATAAAAATATAGTTGATATAATTTAAATTGTGTCAAATACTAGTAACTATAATCTAACAACACATTGACGTCAGAGGTAGTATATCATTTCGACATTATAAGGCAGAGTGCCGCCTCGCCATTCTTTGCAGAGTGCCTTGAGCTGGACTGAGAAGGCTGAGTGCCTGCATCTGGCTGGACAAGGCAGAGTGCCGCAATCTGGCTGGACAAGGCAGAGTGCCGCAGGATGACAGCGCCTGTGCATACGAGTCCGCTTGGTCAGGCGTTTTGGGCCAATGTGCGAGCCGGCAACATCACCTCTGAGTTTTACGAACAAGAGCTGGATGGATCCTTGCAGATGGGTGGGAATTATCCCTTGCCGATCAAAAAACCTCTAGAATACTATGTCACAGCCTTCGGTGAGGTCCGCCTGCAATTCCGCGTGAGAGGCGGGCAAGGATTCAAACAGTGCAAGTGTGAATGGAAATACGTCGGTCATGGAATGAATCGGGACTCAATGATTGCGAAGATCCCACAGCCGTGGGTCATCTACATTCTGAAGCTTCTGCGCGAGCTCAGGATTCCTCGGTCTGAAAGGCAGAGTGCCGAAGTCCTCAAAGCCTCGACAGTCGCAGCAGAGGCCCTGAGACTGGTGGATTCTATTCCTGAAGATGCTCTGGACTTCGATCATCCGACAGATCAGGTGCACCTCTGTGTCAAGCTGCACAGGAAACTCGCAAATGATGAAGAAGAGTGTGGAAACCAATATGACTGGCGTTTTCTGAAATCTCGAATGTTCACAACCCACTGGCAATCGTTTCCTGTCCCGCTCGCTTTCGACTTGAAAACCTTGGTCACCCATGCCTCGGGCGTAGTGGCACCGCGGATGAGAAAATCGGTGCTCGTCACAGAAGCCAAAGGCGATGGGACGACTGTGGGAGCCTTCCTCAACCAGAGGTTTTCCGACCCAATCAAGTTCCCACAGAAAGAGACCATGCTGATCCTCTTCAAGCTGTTCAAGTTTGTCTTGAAGCTACAAATGCATACCCTTAGGCAGGAAGGGTGTCTTCTGGGGGACCTCCACGAGGATAACATTACTGTCATGGGAGGCAGAGTGCCGGACCGCAAAGGCAGAGTGCCAGTGGGGGCGGAGAATTTGACGTTTGCCTTGGTGGACTGCTCCGGTTGCCTACCAGTTATGGCTGTTCCCGCAAAAAAGATGAAGGGTCACCTCAACTGCTTTCTGAGCTTGTGGCAAATTCCCTCAAACCACAGCGCCACCGTCTCCAAGTACGCGTCAGAGGTCTGGAAGAAGATGCTTGCCGCTGGCGAAAAACTCAAATCTGACTATGGACCGAATAAGTGGCGAACTGCTGAAATGGTGGGCGATCTGTACAAGTTGTGCAAGAATCTGGAAGCAAAGTTCCAGCATGGTCTGGACTTGATGCAACAATGCCAGCAAATGAGGGTCGAGGCAACAAGGGCAGTAATCAGCAGAATTCAGCCGCAGGCACTTGCGCCGCCGAATCCTCCGCCATGTCAGTGTTGGGATTCGACAGCTCCCTGGGATCCCCCTGGAACTGCGACTGCAAAAGCCAAAGGGATGAAAGGAGGAGTGCCAGTAAAAGGCAGAGTGCCAGGCAAAGGCAAAACAGTACTTCATCCTGAGGGGACTCCTCCCGGGAGGGACCGCCCGCCTTTGCATCAACCGCCTCAGCAAAAGGCGAGGCCTCGCCCTCCGCCTCCTGACGGGCGTCCTCCGTGGCAGCAGCCAGCAAGACCGGTGGCACCCGGACAGGTGCAACGCGAACCGGTGCAACCAGGACGGCTGCGAAATGCTGGGCCTTTGCCTGATCACCCTTGGCAGCAGGAATGGGAACCATTACCAAGGGCGCCGGTGCAACCAGCTCAGCCTCCTCCTGGCCAGCAGCAGCAACCAGCTCAGCCTCTTCCTGGCCAGCAGCAGCAACAACATCGCTGGGGCAGAACGAACAGAATGCCCGTCATCCAGGACGAGTACGATGCCTGGCATGACGATGAGCCGAATCCCGAGCCATTCCCGGCCAAGAGTGCCAGAGCCGATGGGTCCCCCGCCGGCAAAGCAAGGCAGAGTGCCAGAGCCGATGGGTCCCCCGCCGGCAAAGCAAGGCAGAGTGCCAGATCCCGAGCCGAATCGTGCTAAAAGTGCCAGAGCCGATGGGTCCCCCGCCGGCAGAGCAAGGCAGAGTGCCAGAGCCGATGGGTCCCCCGCCGGCAAAGCAGCCTCCTGCCAAAAGGAAATTCGGCGACGGACAGCCTGTGCCTGTTGGTTCCAAGCCACAGTTTATGTCGGCAAGTGCTCCTGCTGACATGACGGAAAAGCAAAGGATGGACGAGCAGGATTTCGCCAAGGAACTTGCCGAGTATGCTGACGATACGGCAAGAGGCTCCAATTTCGTTCCGCAGGGCCGACGCGCTGAGCCGGCCTGGGTGGCAAATGCCCAGGGCTTGAAAAGCAAGGGCGACGCCGTCCCGATCGGGAAAGCAGCTTTCTTCGCCCAAAAGGGCAAGCCTGCCGGAAAGGGCCACAAAGGCAGAGTGCCAGTGGAGGACAATATCCCTACTCACCTTGTTGGAAAGGGCCGTCCAGCCCTAGTGCCACTGGAGGACAATATCCCTCACCTTGTTGGAAAGGGCCGTCCCAATATCCCTACTCACCTTGTTGGAAAGGGCCGTCCAGGCGAAGCTCATCCTGCTTGTTTGCGGCATATGAAGACGGAGAAGGGAGGAATATGGTTGGACCCCCAGGAGGAGGTGGAAGCCGAGGAGGAGGACACTTTGGTTGATGTTGTGGTGGAAGAGGAGGAGCCTGTGCAAGATCCGTCGGACGATGACTTTGAATTTGTCGAGGTTGTGGTGCAGGATGAGCAACCGCCGCTTGAGATGGAGGCGGAGCCCGAGGAGGATGAGCATGCGTTCGCCACGGCTGCCTCGATTCACCCGGATCGCTTGGACGAGGATGAGGGTGACAGCCAAGCAGCAATGGTACTAGGGGACCATCTCCGAGAGGAGCAAGATGAGCCGATGCCTCCTGTACCCAAGACCCGGAAAACTGAAACCAAGGACCCTGTCGTCGCCAAGGTCATGCACGAGCTGGAGGCTATGAATGTGGACCCGAGCCTGAAGGCACCGGAAGCAATACCGGACAAAGAAGGGAGGCCGTTCTTGGGACATGGCTGTGTTGTTGAGCTGGTGTGTTCCTCCGTCTCATTCATAGTAGAATGTGGTTTTGTTAGCCAGTTGTTTAAGATTATAGTGAATTCTTTGTCACACCAACCTTACCAACAAGTCGCGGTGTGTCCAGTTTTGATTCACCAGCCGCGCTGGCATGCCGATGGCCGGGCATGGGGTCGCTCTGGCGGACCGCGGAAGAAGGAACCGATCGAGGACTTGGGGCCAACCACCAGAGCGGACACCTGGTGATGACAGCCAGTCACACATATGCCAACGTGCTGGCTGGGTCCGAGCTCGGCACCCGAGTGTCCACCTCCGCAACATGGGAGGCCAAATATCGAGCAGAAGTACAGTAATTAGAGTGTCAGTCGAACCTCCTCGGGGTTGCCTTACCTAAGGAGTAAACCCCTGCCCCATCGGGGTTGCTCCCCACACCATTGGCCATGTGTGAGGCGTTCGGTTTTGCCTTGAGGCCAACCTACCCCAGGGCAGGGGGTAGATGACAGCCGGGCTTATGGGCTAATGCGCCGTGCTGGGGCAAAGACTGGATTTTCTGCGACCTCGGATCGTGTTGTCCGGGCCAGACTTCCAGGTTCCGAACAAAGAAGGGAGGCCGTCCGTTCTTGGGACATGGTTGTCTTATTGAGCAGAGAACCTTGCTCGGCTTGCTGTTCGGTTGTGTTTGTCACGAGTGCCAACATGTTCAGAATGGGGTTTGGTGTATGTTGCTCTACCAAGCGGCAGCTGCATGCCCGCCAATTTTGGCAGCTACCGACACACTGTTGGCCGGGTGTGGAGCGAGGGCAAGGGCACTGGGGTCCCGCAGTCTAGGGGGGGGTTGGGGCCAACGGCCAGCGGGCATCTGGCTATGACATCTGGACACATGCGCTAACGTGCCAGGTGGCCCCTCCCGAAAATGACGTAGCCTCGGTGACCCAAGCTCTTCCATGGGAGGCCGAAGAATGGTGTTGCTTGCGCATAGTGTTGAAGTCCAAGTTGTACTTTTGTATCTCAACGATTGCAGCGAACGAATCGATCGCTCTTTGACTTGCCAGCTCAGGTGTGCCTGAGTCCAGCTGTGACGAGTGGCAGCTTCGAATCAATCGGTTGTACCAGGAGAGAGCTATCACTGCTATGCAGCACTGTCGACAAATCAACTTCATCGCCGATGGGTCTACTCACAGCACCAGCGATTGTCTTGTGACAGTGGCTTGGGCGAATGAGATTTCTGCTGCAGTGTTTGCACCCATGCAAGTGATGAAGACTGGACAAGTTTCTCCACAAGACCGGTTTGACGACGACCTGCTTCTTCACATATCAAAGCGAAAGAAGCTGGAAAGGATTGCTGCATTCAGGCAGCTTCAAGCGATCAGTCACCAAATCTGGATTTTGCACAGAGGGCGAATGGATTTGGGCTCTTTCAAGATCGCCCCCTCTCTTGGGCAGAGGCCTGTGAAAAGATATGAAAGCAGGGTGGTTTTCCAAGTTGGAAAAGAAGACAATGACATTGACCGCTGTTTTCAGTGGTTGAGGGACAATCCGGATCCGGCTGAAGGCAGAGTGCCAGAAGGCAGAGTGCCAGAAGGCAGAGTGCCACCAGCTTTTCCTCATGTCTCCTTTCTGAAGACAATGTCTGAGGATGGAGAGATCACAAATGTGCTCCCCGTCTTGCCAGAGTCAGAGAAGTGGTGGCTGAACATTCCACTGCTGGTCTTGGGCCTTGACCAGGGCAGCATCGGACTTGCTGGCATGGCCTATGCTATGCGTGAAAACATGATTCATGTGAAATGTGACAAGATTCACAGGGCCATTCGAGATTTCAAAAACAGCATGTCGAGATGCCTCAAAGGACTCTTCCTGAAAGCACAACTTCACTCCTCTTACATCTTTGCCCTGAATTATAAACCCTTTGGAAGTGGTGGTTTCTACCAGCAGAAGAAGGAAATGCTGGCGAGTTTTGTTTCCTGCACATCACCGAGCAGAAGCTTGTTGTGGGACGCTTTTCGAGATAAGATTGCCTATGACTTAGACAGGCAGCTATCCGGTGACGAGCATGAGATTGAACATATGCTTGCAAATGTCGAATCCTTCATGAAGAAGGGCAGCTTGGTGAAATCCTCCAGATGGTTCAGCTGGAACCAGCTATGTTGTGAGCAACTTCATGAGTTTCATGTCCTCAAAATGCTGCTGGCTGATCATTTCGGTGAAGATCAATCTTTCAGCCCTTGCTCAAGGGAAAGACTCAGCCTGTATTCCAACTCGGCGAATACACAATCGGGCAAGGAGCTCTTCGAAGGCAGAGTGCCAGAGTCCGAAGGCAGAGTGCCGGACTCTGACAATGGTGAGAGGCAGGAAGATGCACTGGGTGATTTGCAAAAGCTGTCACAGGCTGGTCGTGCCACTGATCCACGGAAAGAACTCAGCTTGTTGAAAGCCAGCATGGGGGGCTTCAAGTTGGCATACTATCTCATGACAGAAGACCTTTTCGATCACTCCAAGATATTGTACAAAGTGACCGAACCGTTGTGGACATGGTATGGGAAACAAGTAAAAAACGTTAAATCGCCGCAGGATGGTCGAGGTTATGCCGAGTTGATGACAGTGAATGATGCCTGGAAAGCAGACAAACATTTGTTGCAGATTGTCTCCAACCTGCAGAAGACCGAGTTGTGGAAGGAGCATCTGGATACTGATTTACACGAGCCCGCAGAAAAAATCATGATGTTGAGCTTGCATTTGCTGATGAACAGGGTCTGGACTTGCAGTCTTTTTTCACTTCCACCAGATGCCTATGCGGGATTGCTGTCACCTGATGCAGAAATTCGGACGATCACGGCTTTGAAGGCAAAGGGCCATCACACATCACTCTTGAGGTTGGAGTCGACATTGGCACGGTCCACTCCAAGTGTTCATGCCCGGCAACTCTTCACAGACCTGCAAGTTGGAATCAGCCATCCTTCGAGACTTTTTCTGGACACATTGGAGGCACAGGGATATGAAGTGGCGCCTCCGGGGTCAGAAGACATTGTCGTGGATGATGTTGACACAGAGCAGGACGGGGAGATGGAGGATTCTGTGCCTGAAGAAGCAGATGACGGTGCCGGAGTTGGTGACATTTTGTTAGACGGGCAAGAGGGCAGAGTGCCAGCTCAAAGGACTGTAACAATATCGGTACCAGCATGCCCTGCAACCCACCTGCTGAGTGTTCTGGTGCAGACGCTGCCAGACAACAAGATTGTGGAAGATGTGCACAACAAGATTCGTAATGATTCTTTGTTGAACAAAACCCGCAAGCAAACATACTCCACGATTCAAACTGTGATCGAGAATTCAAACGTCTTTGAAAGCCGTTCAATCAGGCATCCGGCAAAAGTCAAACGGGAATATTTTGAAAGGGAGTTTTGGAATGTGGACAGGAAGCGCCAAAAGTTGTGCTTCAGAGGATGTGTCCACAAGCTGCCGTCACAGTATACCGAGATTGTCGGCGACAAGACATGGAACACCCTGTCAGAAGAGACACTCGAACGAGCATCAGCTGCGTGGTCATGGCTAATTCACTACAATGATGCAAGACTGGCATCTCAGCATGTTCCCTTGCGTGCTGGGAAGTTTAGCAGCCTTGCAGCCCCTTTGAAGATCTTGAACCATGTCTTGGATTTGACATGCTATCTCTCTCTTGGGGCAAAAACCTGGGCTGCTCTCATGTGGCCAGTGGTCCAGCATGAGGACCAGTCGACAGGAGAGATATATTTTGTTTTGAAGGCAGAGTGCCCGGATGGTTCCAGCGTCAAGGCCTGCTGGATTCATTTGTATGAGCCCCAGTATTGGGAAGTCATCGAAACAGAGGCAGTCTTCTGGAATGGCTTCATTTGCCTCCGTCGTTGTGCTACAAGCTCAGTGTCACTTCTATCCTATATGTTGCAGCATCCCAAGTGACATGTTTTCATTTAGGATTCTGTCAACTGTCGACCCATACAGTAAATAGTACAATAAACTTATATAAGTTTTGCTGTGCTTGTTTTTGCTGACTCGACTGAGGGAAATGTCACAAGCATGTCGGACTCTCGCAGACTGCCAGAATCTCGCCGAGCATGTGATCTCCCAGACTGGAAACGTAGACGAAAAAAAGCGAAAGGAGCTGCAACGAATGCGCCGTCCAAAGCTCATGAGCCTGATCGCTTCTCATCACCTTCCGGAAGATGAGGATTTCATGCGCAAAATTGAGGCTATGTATTCGACAGCCAAAGATTCAACAGAGGATGAGGATGAGGATGACATTATCATGGGGGACTTTGTTGATGAGCTGGTTCTTGACGACCTGCTTGCTGAGGACAAACAGGAATTTAAAATGGTCTCAGACGCAGTCAGAAAACGCAGAATCAAAAGGGTGCATCAAACCTGGCAGGCCATCAAGACGCAGCAAGCAAAGGCCAAGGCAAAGGGCAAGGCCAAAGCAAAGACCAAAGCAAAGGCCAAGCCACAGGCCAAACGGAAAGCCAAGAGAAAGATTTGTCGCCCACGTATGTTGCCCAGGAAGCAACCCGCGCCTCCTGATGAAAGTGGTCAAGAGGGAGCAGAAGGCAGAGTGCCAGCACCTCCTGCTGAGGTGCCGGTGGAGCCGGAGCCTGATAATCACGTGGAGGCCGCGGAAGGCAGAGTGCCAGCCCCTCCTGCTGAGATGCCGGAGGTGCCTGCTGCAATCCCTGTCCCAGAGCCTGATGATCACGTGGAGCCCGAGGAAGGCAGAGTGCCAGCCCCTCCTGCTGAGATGCCGGAGGTGCCTGCTGCAATCCCTGTCCCAGAGCCTGATGATCACGTGGAGCCCGAGGAAGGCAGAGTGCCAGCCCCTCCTGCTGAGATGCCGGAGGTGCCTGCAGTGCCTATCCCAGCACTCGAGCCACGGGAGGTTGCAGTCCGTGGCCCCCAACATCAGCGGCGGCCGAACCGTGTTGACTACCAAGGGGTATGGACACCTGTTCAATGCCCGGAGTGTCCCAAGATCGCTGGTGAGATGAAGTACGACCCGAATCCTGGTGGCACTGACAAAGCAAAATGGTTTCTCCGAGTTCGTGTGACAGACGGCGGTCTCTTGGAAAGATTCGGAACATTTGTTATAGCTTCGATGTGGTTGCCTGATCTGCTGTGTGTTGTGTCACATTACATGAACCCATGTGTGTCTGGCATTGAAGGCGAGTGGAGCCACCTCGTACCCTATCACTGGGGACGTGTGGCTTCCAAGATGACAGAAGCGCAGGCCAGACAACACGTCATTGACCATAGGCCCTGTTGTGGCCCGACCAGGAGGCCTGGCAACAACTAGAGGATTCATCCTGCGCTGCAAAGAAAAGTTGTGTGTCTGTCTGTGTGCTTGCATTGATGGCAGCGGGTCCTGCTAGATTGGAATGCGTCCGAGAGACTGTGTGTTTCTGCTTGGGGAAGACGGATTGCGAAAGCATGTTCGCATTTTCACACATGTGGAATTTGTCACGTGCAAGCACATGGACAATCATTTCGAGTGCCACAACCCGGAAGCCGCACAAACTAGCACATGTGGTTTGAAGCCGTGCGTGCTTGTGACTGAACAGTAGCCGTCCAGAGCAATGCATTTCGCCCCGATCGAACGAGGAGAGTGTTTCTTCAGAGGCGAGCTCTCCCCAATCTTGATCAAAACCGCTTGCGAAAAATTGGCCAAAGCGCCTGTCCAGTGGAGACCAGCTGAGAGATGGAAGGAAGTTTATGACGACGTGCCTTGGGAAATCATGGTTCGCTACCTGCGTTACTGGCCACTTATTGGCTCCCGCATTACAGGAGGCCTCAGGCTTCTTCGACAGTACGAAGGCCCCTTCCCGAAGTGTTATCAGGTGGGTGAAGGAGAAGAACCGCTGGAGTTGCCGCGCGTTTCTCTCGTTTGTGATTTTGTTTATGTTTGGAACGACGAAGATGAACAACAACGGCAGTTTGTCCTTCAGATGAAACCCCTCTCACTTGTTGCCATCCGTCTCGGTGGTCCGGGGAAACTTCCTGACCTTGATGCTGGAGCAATACCTTTGACCGACCAGCTTCGTGCAAAGTTGGGGATGAATTCCAAATGGCAATAATTAATGGATCTTGAGGCGGGAAGGCAGAGTGCCAGCAGCTGGGAAGGCAGAGTGCCAGACGTTGTCGCGTCACCCAGCTGTACCCTGCTTCGCCTGCACGTGATTCGCTTGACAGTGTGGTCAACGCAGAAAAGCGCAACATCCAGCAGTTCGTAGCCACTTCACGTGATTTGTGCATCCCTAATACTATCAAACCCTAAAACTATGGCACTCTGCCTTCTAGCCCCAAACCCTAAATACTAAAGACCCTGAAACTCTAACCCTAACCCTTTCATTACCCTCAAACCCTAACACTATGGCACTCTGCCTTCTAACCCCAAACCCTAAATATACTAAAGACCCTGAAACTCTAACCCTAACCCTTTCATTACCCTCAAACCCCTAATACTATGGCACTCTGCCTTCTAACCCCAAACCCTAAATATAATAAAGACCCTGAAACTCTAACCCTAACCCTTTCATTACCCTCAAACCCCTAATACTATTGCACTCTGCCTTCTAACCCCAAACCCTAAATATAATAAAGACCCTGAAACTCTAACCCTAACCCTTTCATTACCCTCAAACCCCTAATACTATGGCACTCTGCCTTCTAACCCCAAACCCTAAATATAATAAAGACCCTGAAACTCTAACCCTAACCCTTTCATTACCCCCAAACCCCTAATACTATGGCACTCTGCCTTCTAACCCCAAACCCTAAAGACCCTGAAACTGTAAACCCTGTGCCAGGTCTTCTTCATCCTCGTCTTCTTGGAAAAAACCTTAAAAAATGTAGATTTTTTTTTGTGTTTTAAAGTTTTTAAAAAATTTTAAAAGTTGTTTAAAGTCTTTAAAAGTCTTTCAAAGTCTTTTTAAAGTTTGTAAAAGCTTTTAAAAGCTTTTAAACGTCTTTTAAAGTCTTTTTAAAGCTTTTAAACGTATTTTAATGTTTTTAAAAGTCTTTTAAATATTTTAAAAGCCTTTTAAAGTTTTGAAAAGTCTTTTAAAGTTTGCAAAAGTCTTCTAAAAGTTTCTAAAAGTCTTTTAAAGTCTTCTAAAAGTTTTTAGAATGTTTTTTTCTTGCATTTTAAAGTTTTTAAAAGTCTGTAAAAGTCTTTAAAAGCCAACTCTGTCGAAAAAGCCCTGTGGATCTAAACCTTGTGGTTCTGGTTCGGTGCTAAAGGGCAATGACATAAGGGATCTTTTAATTTTGGGGTGTAGGGACCTTCCAGAGACTCCCTTATCCCTTAATTAAGGAATATACCTTAAATCTTAATCAGGATCCTACTATACTTTAAGGAATACTCCTTAAGTAAGGGATATTGGAGTTTCTGGGAACCCCAAACCCTATAAATCCTATAAGCCCTAAACCCAAAACCCCGTAACCCTTAACCCTGAACCCCTACACCCTGTAAATCCTATAATCAGGGCTTAGGGTGTTCGGATCGAGGCTGAGGGTTTGAAGGCTTCAGTTGTTCGGTTTAGGGGTTTAGGGGTTTAGGGGTTTAGGGGTTTAGGGTTTAGGGTTTAGGGTTTAGGGTCTAGGGTTTAGGGTTTAGGGTTTAGGGTACTGAGGGCAGTGCAGCTTATCGAGGGGGAGTTTTGGTTTAGGGTTTAGGGACTTGGATGTTGAGCTTGTGTTTAGACTTTAACATTGACACCATTATCTTGTTGCAGGTCATCAAGGGAAGTAGGCAGGTTATAAGTGTGAATATGACTAGAATAATCTAGCGAGGGTAGCTAGGATTCTGCGTGCAACCTACTTACTCGGTCTTTGTTTCTCAGAGTGCAACCTAAACCCCGAACGTTAAATGTAGTTAAAACAAGTGTCGGGAAGTAGGATGCAGGATTTCGGATTTCGGGCTTTCCGATTCGAAGTTTGGCACTTTCGTGGGGCTTCAAACCTGGAAACGAGATGTTTGTTTGCCTTTTGGGGGTCCATGGGCCTAAACCCTATACGCCAAACCCTAAACCCAAGGCCCTAAACCCTAAACCTCAAACCCCAGACCCAAACGCTAAGCCCGTTTAGGGCTTGGGGAGGTTGCGGTTGGATCTCTGGAGCTATGGGATCTGGAGCTATGGCTTCGGAGCGTACGGCTCCTGGAGTTGAGGTTTGTAACGGATGTTTAAGTTTAGGGTTCAGGCTTTATGCAGTGGGTTTCTGGG